>WOGR01009159.1:0-11483 GCA_015342045.1 Leptinotarsa lineolata | reverse complement strand
CTGTTGTAAAAACAATTTTTTATACCTTTTTTAACACTCACATGATGATTTGCTGTATAGTGAAGATACTTATTTGTATGTGTTTTCTTCCGATAAACATTTATATCAAAAAAATATGGATAGTGGCGAAATGATAACAGACTGATATTGGAGAGCACTTTGTATTACATCGAATGTTTCAGTTGTCAATAAACAACATTGACAGAATTCATATTTCAAAAAGCAGAAAAGAAATAACTGCAAACAGACTTAAATTTTTTTGTCCATTTCTGAAGACGAAGGCATATTTTGGCCTCCTAAACGTAAAGATAAGTACTACATTATTTCTTAGCAATTTTTTCGATAGGCAAAATTATTAAAACACGAAAGAAGTCACTGATAAATAGAATATTCTTTTTTGTGAGAGATAATTTGATTTTTACGCAGTAACTTACTATAAGGTGTAGAAAGGGCAAACTATAAAGTTTGCCCTTTCTACACCTGTATAAAGTTCCCCATTATAATACCCAAAAAGAAGATCGATAAAAAATGCACTATTAATTGTTGAAAATATCTTCTAAAAATGTTAGCTATGAATTGAAAATGGATTGGAAATGTGAATGAATCAACTCCGTGGAAACAAAAAAGATTTAGACCACTTGATGAAACTGTTAAAGTGGAAGTACTTACTGACATTTAGAATTCCATACACGGTATATATAAACTAGTTTCTTGTTAGGTGAAAATTGAACTGAAAATACTGCTACACAATTGTTACACAAATATAATTTAGAGTTCAAGAAATGAAGCTCTAACTCTGGAATGAGTGAACGAGTGCACTCGAGAGTTAGTTTACGTTCCACTGCTACACCAGAATTCGATCGAATTATAATGATGCTGGAAACCGGAAGTATGAAAAATAGTTACATCGCTGATGGTGGAACATTCGATAATCATTAATTAGGGAGAAAAATTTCTATTGAATTTCAGAATATTGACAGTGAAAGAATCGTTCAATTTCATGTTACTTAAATTCTCTCTTCACGAGCACAAAAAAAATCAGTAGGACAATTCGAACTATTAACAATCACTGGAAGACTATTTTGCTAGTCATTATTTTTCGGTAAAAAATGAATATAGTCAACGTTTCAACGAGATGTAGTCAGTTGTTAATCATTGATAAGAAAAAGTTCACCGCTGAGGTAGAAATATTGAAAAACTATTAAACCGTTTCAAAATAGATGAACTGTCAGCATTTTTACTTTCAAATAATCGATTGAGGGGATTGATTTGGGGCGAATTTCCAAAATTTGATCAAACGTGGATGTATGACAACTCAGTAATTAATTTGATATAGACTATTGCTATACTTACATTGTCGTCAAGAATCCAAGTTAAGTTAAAAAAAAGTAATATATGGCTTTCCATATTTCGACTCCTTTAAACAATTCCTTGAGAAAAATAGAACTGTATTAGCGTACATACTAAACGGTTCAAAAATTATGTCAGTTGAGTAAATTTTCAGTTTTAATGAAAGCTTAGTTGAACAGTCTTATTTGTTATGAGTATATTCTGAAAATGGGAATTTTTCAATGTTCGGCAAATAATCTGAAAATAAGCTGTTGTCGATTTTTATTCATCATATTGAAAGTATGAAAACGATGTGTTATCATTTTCTCAAAGACAATAAATATATCAAATTCTAAAGAGCACCTGTGATTTCATAAGAAACTAGTCAATCGAAGGCAGAGACTTTTTGGTACTACCAGAGATGATAAAAAACTTGTTGATGTGATCTTTAATGTAGATCAATTCTTATGGAGTTATCACTATTTACTTTATCTCAATGGGGTTTCCTGAAGGAACTTCATAACGATCATCTTTCTTTTTTTTATTCCCAGTGAAGTTGGTCACCTTAAATTAAATTAACTCGATCCTAATTCAAATCAAACAGTTTATTTCACTGAAAAAGGCTTTGGAAATCATTATTGATCCAAAAAACATAACTTTCGAATTTTTAATCACCCAGAATCAGAAAAAAGGTTTTTTTTCAAACTATTTTTGATGAAATTGTGAACTGCTAAGTTTTTACCCATATAATTTTTTAAACCTTTCTAACTTTAGGAGAATCTGAATATGACATTTCATGAAAAAACTATCGTCGAAATATATCTTCATTACTTAACCTTAAATTTCTAATGAAAGATTTTGATGTAATATATACCCGATGAAATATACTGGTGAAACTTTTCAGAATAAAAAATAATCCAACCAAAATATCTCAACTAATCATATGAAATACTTCAGATTAATGATAAATTGAGACAATATTAATATTTCGATGATATGACCAAACAAAATGAAAATTAAAGTGTATAATGTTCAATTATCAATTTTGAATGTAATTCTCAGATTTTCTTCAAGTTCATATATTGTTTGTTTCATTTCGGTTCAATGGCAACATTTTCAATGAGAAATGTGTTACTAGTTTTTTGATTTTTGTAAAGTGGAAATTCTTGAATATAGATAAAAGTGCTATAGTTCTTGTGCGTACTTCAGTTCGAATCATTCTAACTTTAGAATTATAGATAACTGTCAAATCAACGGTTCTGGTTGTCAGGCAGGTAACAACAATTGATATTTAGAAAATAATATCGCTGCCTCAATGATAACAAAATAACTCCGAAATATTTCACAGATTCATCCGCATGCTGAAACGCTATCAACTCCAAAAACCGCTCAAATTATTAATGAAATCTTTTCACAAGAAACTTTCAGGCTCGGGAAGCTATCTAATCATCAGTGAAAAAAGAGCTACCAACTAATAATTAATTTTGTAATATTGAGGAATGACCTCAAAAGCACGAACTTATATCTTTCGAGCAACTCAAGCCAAAATTGAAACAAATAGCACAAAACATAACTGAGAGAGAGGGAAGATTTGAAAGTATTTGTCAGTGGAGTCCCAATATAAATGAATTCTATTTGGCACGATAGCAGAAGGTACAGAATTATTTATGATTCTATGAAGGTGTGATTTGGCTGTATTATATTTCATGTTGAAGGAATAATTTTTTAATAATAAATATAATCAACAAAATATATCTCTAACGCTACTTGAATCCAAACAGAGCTACCAAGTAATAGAAACACGCCACAATGAAATGCAAAAGACAGAAATAATAAATAGAGGCTATTAAACTTGATGAATAAAACAAAAATTTCAGCCAATGACGAGGGAGCTAGGTATTGAAATGAATAAACATAATGCAACCTTCTTGCGAGGACGTGTCATTGTACCAACTTGATCAACTGTTTGTTTAATATTATAGCTACTTAGTGATTTGAGAAATGTTGAATATTTTGTAATTCATTTAAGTTTATTATGATGGAAAATGAAGATCTCTATCATTATCATTATATAAAATTACTTAGGAATTAAAGTGAGTACGTATCAGCATCAGCAATGTATTTTTATATACGAAAGAAATCAATTTTTGAAACACTCATGTGAATCATGCAATATGTGAAATTGTAGCAAATTACCACCAACAATCATATCAATTGCAACGGACAGAAACTTGGATCAATTTCTTGAACTAGAACTTCTCTGATTGAGCATGTAACAAATTTATTGAACTAGTATTTCGATGGTCCAGTGTTTATCGAACTTACTTGTAAGTACATCGTTTCAAAATATTTATGCATGATAATATATGAAATATCCATGCTTTAGGATTTTGAAAATATGTACTACGACAATGATTGGGAAATGTTTTACTGCTTTGGTATTTCTACAGGAATTGAATGACACGAATTGGGTACTATATTTACGGAATGGAATGAAAAAAAAGTATATATTCCATTTCGCCAAAAAAGAGCCCTGAATGGAAATCAGGTGCACATTTTGAAATAATGGTTACACCTTTTGACAGAGAATAACTTTTTCACAAGAGAATTAGAAAAATTGTTCTGGAACAGTTTTGATAATTCAATAAGATTCTTCGCTACTGAAATTGAAAAGAATAATGTCACCAAAAGGATATTTTGGCCACTACTTCACAAGGTTATTGACTGAGTTGTAGCTGCAATTAATTTTTTTGTCAACATTTAATAATGTTTGATCTCTAGTTGGTTTTTTCCTTATTTTATATAATTTACAAGGGTGATCCCAGAAGAACCTGGCCCAACAGAAGAAAACACAAAAATTTTAGAAAAAAATATTTTTATTTTTCAACATAATCTCCTTAAAGGTCTATACACTTTTTCCAGTGACGTTCAATAGGTTCGATACCTTTCTATAATAAGAATGGTCTTACTCCTTGAAATATCCATTAACTGCCGACATCACTTCTTCAATCGTTGGAATATCTTTGACCACTGAGCCACTTTTTCAAGTTTGGGAACAGAAAATAATCCGAGGGGGCTGAATCTGGAGAATAGGGAGCATGAGGTAACAATTCAAACTTCAATTCGTTAATTTTGGTCATTGCGATATTGGATTTGTGAGCTGGTGCATTGTCTTGATGAAACAACGACTGCGGTCGTTTCTGCTTGATTGCTTCACTCAAACCTTGCGATGAGTTCACATAATACTCGCCGTTGATTGTTTTACCTTTCTCAAGATAGTCAATGACAATTATTTCACGCGCATCCCAAAAAACCGATGCCATGACCTGGCCTGCAGATGAAACGGTCTTCGCTTTGTTTGGAGCGGGATCTTCCTTTTAAGGCCACTATTTCAATTGTTCTTTTGTTCCGGGTGTGACGTGATGGACACATGTTTCATCCATGGTTATGAAACGACGTAAGAATTCTGCTTTGTTGCTGTGATACTCCGCTGAACACTCAATTGAAACACCTTCACGACAATGTTTTTGCTCGAGTGTGAGCAAACGAGTGGGTGGAATTTTTTCACCGTTTTCGAAGTCGTCACCTTTTTTGCGATGCTCGCCTTGGCAGCCCGTACGGCCTAATTTAAACTCTGCTACCCAATATTTTACTGTTGTGAACGAAGGAGCAGACACACTCAGAGTAGAATCCAGTTCAGATTTTACATTGGTTGACATTGGTTAATTTTCTTTATTTTCACAAACTCACCGAAAACGTTCGCTATTGATAGCTGCCAAACAAATACTAAACAACGTAGCGTCTTTAAACTTGAAACATATGTTTTATAGATTGTGTACTTTCTAATTCAGGGATATTTTCAAAACAACTGCCGCCATCTCTGGAACAATCCTCTACATACTTGACATATATGAGAAATCTCACAAAGTTATATGATTATATATAGGTAGCTAACTCAAAAAATATGATTGATGAAACTATTCCCCTTACGACTTAATTTACTGGTTATTTGTGCTGATGTCAGAACTCTGTGAAAACACTGACGAAATTAGTGAGTTGTCGATACCGAAAACCCGTTCAATAACTATTCAGTGAAGTCTATCGTCATGTTAATATCGGGTCGTCAACAGGCATCGGAAATGGGCCAAGTGATCACGTGATCGTCCATCGACTGGGACTAAAACTAATAGTTCGATAAACACCTATTTGATATTTGATTAGAGACTGAAGTGCAGTTGGTGATTTCGTAATTGATAGAATGCTGGTTGATTAATTGAAGATATCGTAATTTCGCTGAATGGGCATAGATATGCTTTATCGTGTAATTTCGAAATTGTGAAATCAATTCAACAATTAATTGAAACGTTGGATCTTTGTGAAATAGCTGTCAATCGGTTATAAAGATTGTTTTGAATTGGAATTGCAGCAATTATTGTTAACATAATTATTGACTGTATCATAAACAAAAAATTTGACTGTGTTTTTTTTCAAAGTTGAATATTTGTAATGAGTTTTGACTTCACAGTTTGAAACCACACAAAAAAATTTTCGTACTAAAACGCTCTTTAGGAAAATGACTATTGACTGAAGTACAAATGAGGTATTTGGCAAAATGATATATTTAAGACAATCTTACCTAATCAGAAATGTTAAAACCAACAAGTAGTTATGAAAAATACTATTTTTCAGGAACCTAGAATACAACATTGACAGAAAAACTACTGCTCAGTACTTTGAACATATCAAATGATGATTTCTGAAAATGATATCTGTTTATGTATCTATACCTTCATAGAAAAAACTGATAAAATAAAATATTTAGGAGTCTTAGTGGATCAATACCCTCGTTGTTATGATCATATCGACTATACGGTGAAAAGATTACGTAAGCTCACTTGCAAATTGCAGTTCAAAAGTATAGTGAATAGACAAATTATGCCTACTCTATATGAAGCCCTGGCCAAGTTCATTTAACGGTATTGTTCAATGATATGGGAAGGAATATTCAAGTCTTCATTACGTAATTTAGGAATGATCCAAAACTCACTCATGAAAATCATTTTCAGAAAGAATAAACGCTATTATACTCAAGCATTATATGAATAGAGTGGTATATATAGTGTGGCACTGGCTGTCCATAGAATACAATGGAAAGTATACAATTTTCTCACACTATATATTCCACTCTATTCATATAATGCTTAAATATCAAATGAGTTATCATTATATGAATTCCAATTTTTATCTACAAAAAGTAAATATGAATATATTTCACTTAAATGTTTCAAGTCAGTTTTTTTATTTAAACAATTTTCTGATTGTGAAATGTAAGTCATTTCAAGGAATAATCTTTTAGAAACATTTTTCTCTTTCGTCAAAATTTTTACTGAGTTAAAATCCATTATATGTCCATTCTTATAAACATGCTCACTAAGGGCACATCTTTCTGGATGAAGTCTGCAATCACTTTTGTGTACAGATATTCTATCTTTTAATAATCTGGCAGTCTGAACACATTGGTCTATATATTTTTGTAAAGAGTTTCATTGCATGATTTTTTATTTTTTCATTTTTTTTGTAAGATTGCAAAGCCGGTATATATTTTCAGTCAGTGTTTCTTTAATTCCTTGAAGCTATAGCTTGCAATAATTTGAAAACGTTCATTTTGCGTATCGTTGCAAGTTGGAAGGAAATACCTCCGGTAATCCTGGTTAAAAGAAAGTCCATATTAACTTCAGTCAACCCAAAATAAACTCAATCCGCAACTCTCCGTAATTCATAGATTCGATCTCCCAAATGAGCTTATATTAGTGAAAAATGTATATATTCAATCTGTTTTTGGAAAAAGGCTAATATTCCAAAAATCATTCTTTAAATTTCCAAAAACCTAATTTTGTCTTTTATTGAATTTCCTAGAATAAAATCTTTCTGAGTACAACTCTGACGAGTGTCAATAATTGAAAATGTGCAAATGACACATTTGTCATATAAATATTAAGTTAGTCCTTTATTTCAATTGAACTAATTTTCTACTTACTTGGATTTATTCCTCTTTCTAATTGTGAATGGTAAATACAAAAACTTCACCACCAAATAAGGTATCCTTTAGAAATTGATCTCTTCATGAAATAATGCTTAATGAATAAAAGTGAGATCAAGAGGAGTTATGGAATAAACGAAAATAAAATCTGAAAAATGCATGTTCATATATTCACGCGTTGATCCATTAGAAACGTAATCCTTAGCCATAATGAATATAACATATGATTAATTTTTTGAATATTTTCTGTACGGGAATTTTTCTGAATGACGATTTTGGAATTTGTTTGTTAAAAAAAGTTAATAGGTGAATTACTCAAATAATATCAGAGAACCAAATGAGTAAAGGACCAAAAAAAAAACAGATTTTCCCTTTTTGCCCCCGAAATATCATCTTGTTCCTCTTTGGAAAAATACTCACTTGATTAAAGTGAACATCTATTAGGAACATCTCGAGTTTTTGAAATATAGCTGTGATGCCGTGAAAGATTCAAAAGTTAAGCGAGTCTATACTTTCCCAAATAAAAGTAACTTGGAAGGGAACTCCTTCACAGCAATAATAACGTTATTGATAGCCCTTCGTAGCAAATTACCCTGAAAGGCGCCCATGGCAGAGAAAGATGGTTGTTATTCTTCTTGAGTATTCAATCTATTAGGGCCATTAATTATTCATGGCGGCATGCTTTCTGCTCTCTGGATAAAGCTCAGGCATTGATGATTGTTGCCGATTTAATACACCGTGCACACCAAAAAAGCATGCACTTCGGTTGACCACAGGATTGGATTCAGTTTTACGTCGACTCATTGATAAAATTATACAAATAATGAAATTATAGTCGAATTGAAAGCGAGAGATTAGTTTTTACTTGTATACATGATCTACATATCTTTGTAATGAGTTTCTTTTAAATCTCATTGCTTTCTTAATTCCCTCGGAAGTTTCACACATTTTTTGTAAAGAGATGAAAAAAGTTAAAAGCAAAAAAACTTTCTTTCCCAAAAACTAATCCCTCCTAAAAATTTATCCACCTTCCAATTCAAAATACATTCTTAAGGCTGGGATTAGGTCAAATAATTGAATCACATGTATACTTCAGAACGGGGCTGATGAGTTAATGAGACAATTGTCTTATTCCAAAATTTTGAAGTCCGCAATTGGGAAGAGAAATTTTATATGATAATCTGTGTCATTGATGACTTGTTTATTTTGTGGAAATTCATGATCACTTCAATGAGATGAATGAAAACACTGTTTTGTCTAATTTCCACTAGGTTTATTCATTCTTACGACCGGGAATTAACCCATTTTCAGGAATGAGTTAATCCTATTCTCAAGAATGGTTAATCCCCGAAACAGATCGTAAGAAAAAATAAACATAGTATAAATTACACAAAAAAGTGTTTTCATCATCATGTCTTCTCAGCAAATTAACAAAATTGGGACTCTCTAACTAACTGCTTACTCTAATTGAATCATATCTATTTAACAGAAAACAATTAATTGAATATGAGTATTTCAAATTGGCTCAATACGTAGTTACGTCTGGGGTACTGCAAGGTTCTAATCTTGAACCCTTGAACCTTTAATGTACGATTATTCAATCGACAATAACACACTCAACCGCGTACACGAGATAAAAGATCTTGGTATAACATATGACAGTAAATTGAAATTTAAAACACATATATAAGAAATATGACTGCTGATGCAAATAGTATGCTTGGATTCATTTACAGAAATGGCAAAAACTTCAAATGTATTGACACTTTAAAATTGTTATATTTTGTGTATGCCAGATCTATGTTCTGTGTTATGGAATCCAGTTTGGGACTATCAAAAAACATCAATTGGAAGCGTGCATATTTATTTCTGAAAGTTGATGGACAATACCCTATGGGAGGTATTGAGCATAACATTTTGTTGTCACGATTTGATATAATATCTTTGGAAAAAGGAAGTTATTCTTGGTATCAAATTCCTACATAAATTACTCAAAAACAATATCGACAGTACGTTTCTTTTAACCGAGATCAATTTCTTAGTACCAAGAAGTTCTATTGCGAATCATCACTCACAAATGTTATGCTACGATCTCCATTGAATTTTATGTGCAAGTAGCTTCAATGAAAACTGTGAACATTGCTATATTTATTTCGATTCTCTGAACCACTTTATGCCATATGTCATTGAATGATAGGTTTACTCATATGCTATAAATGTAAACCATAAATGAGGCAGAATGAGAAATGCGAATAAATTAGACCTTTACTTCGAAACTAATGTCCACCACTTTCAGTAATGAGTATTTTGCCGTTCTAGATATGAATTTCATGATAATTTCTTGTCCATCTCTTCACCTCCTCAATTGCGGTTAGATTCATAGCAGACCATAAAAAAAGAAGATGTCTGAAGAAAACGTCTTTTTCTTTATTCGTTTCATCATTCAAGTTATTTGTGTTCATAGTGATGAAACATACGCCACAAGGAAAAAGGAATATATGAACCATTGACAGATTATTTTCAATTTTTCAATGTTTAATTACAACGTTACTATCACATAACTCCTTCGAAAAAATTTGTCTTACTTATTTAAAAAAAAACGATAACATATCATGGTTTTTTAATTTACTAGAATATTGAAAATTCCATTTGAGGCTTCCCAATGATGTTTTCATCTGTTTGAATGAAATATTTTCATACTCCCAACAATTATATTGAAAATGTATTCAATTGTACAGAAACATTTTTAAGCGATACTCTGTGATATTATCGATCAATTCTAGACGAAGAATAGTAAAATATTTCATGAAATACCAAAAACTTTATTCGAAAAATGGTTGTGGTTTAACCATGGAATATGCTAGGTGAAGTAAAAGCTTAGTACTTCTATTTGGTTCTATTGGTTCTCCTGAAAGTCATAATATTTAGGATATACCAATACAACTCCATTGAAAAAAGCGCCTACCTGGTATATCTTGTATCCCATATTTCCCTACCACGTGCTAGTAGAATGCAAAAAAACATTTATGTGAAAAACAAAAACTAATAATCGATATTTATAATAATGACTATTCCGAACACATTACTGTTCATATCAATAAAAACGTTCATGTCAAGGTTCAACTCAAGATAAACTCAATTTAAAACCGCATATAACTATGAATAACTGAATTAGTTTTCTTATAAAAATCACAAATTTATCAGTTCATGAATAGATATTGTCTACTGTAGTGTTTTTCGACCTTTGTTCAGCCACAGGCTTTATATCGTAAATTTATTTCTCTAGTTTCCTTTATTCATTTTGAATTGGTAATTGCTATTTTTGCATCGAAACACTACGAAATGTATAAAAACTCAATCAATCAAAGGTCAGTGAATAATAATGGGTTTTTTCCAATTCAAATTACCTTATATTTGATGACAACATACTCTGCAACAATGTACATACCTGTAACAAAAAACAGTTGGTTACTATATATTTTCACATATATTTAGTGGGAATACTTGAAGACTGGCTATAAATCAAATCATTTGAAGGAACAATTTGTTCAGGCCAGTCTCAACTCTCTACACTGTAGGTTAATGGACTGACTACACTGTAGGTGGATGGACAAACAACTATTTCCCTGTCGGTATTCCTGGTATTAGCCAGAGGAGTAGTTGTTTTCTGATAGGTGTCAGTCCATTTACCTACAGTTTAGGAAGTTGAGACTGGCTTGAACAAATCGTTCCTTTGAATGATTTGATTACTATATAGTTTGAACTGAACGTTGAATAATTGATGAATGAAGGACATAAAAACGCAATTTGCGGAAGAATTTAAATTATTGTCAATGCATTTTCAATTTGTGAATTTTATGGTCGTTGCGTATTAGTTTTAACTCGGCAGCACATATGTGGGGTTTCATAAACCCCAGCTGGGAAATATCACTTTCAAAATAAACTAAATGTCAGATTTATGCGCACGCCCATCCCAGTAGCTTCTGATCTATATCCCCACCATTGATTTCAAATGTTATTGCAGTATTCCGTAGGCAGTGAGTGAGACTATACGCAACTAAAACGCTCTGGGGTGTGTCAAACCCCATCTATGTACTCACGTTTGTGATTTTAT
>WOGR01009158.1:0-11483 GCA_015342045.1 Leptinotarsa lineolata | reverse complement strand
AAAAGTTATTCATGGTGCTCGAAACCCTAAAAAAATAAATGAAATCAGATGATGTCACAAAAAATATTTTGGTCTCATTTGTGTTGTTTTTATAATAATATCCTTTTCGATTTCTAAGATTTGTTTGGATGACATTTTCATTGTAATTTCATAACACCATATGGTGACTATGTTTCTGATAAATATTCCAGTAGTTGTTTATTTTTCTAATGACATTTAGTTTCAGGAGACAGTGATTGATGTCCAAACTGAAGCGCTGCTTCATTTCGATTTATGGTGACTATACAAAAAGAATAACTTGAAATGCTGTTGATTTCAGTATAATTATTCATTGATTATGTTGACACTCATCTAAGATGTTTTCAGAATTTCAGATCTAGATCAAGATTCAAATGAGATTGTTTATGAATAGCTCTGGACAATATCTTTGTGGACCCTTTTCTCGCATACTTTAACATATTCATAAAACTCCTACACAACATTTGTTCTTCTGTTGCCCTTTTACTTTTGACTTTTTTGAAGAACAGGGGTTCTATATTTCACTTCAAAGTATACACTCTTTATATCGCTGAAAATTGCAGCAAGATCTCAAATGACAGTTACTTTTTCCTAACTAGAGAACTAACTGAAACTCTAATAGATAACGGTATTCATTAATGAAAATAAGAAAGGAAGATGAGTCCTTTTAACTAAAATAATTTTCTGGAATATATGCAATATGTGCAAAAAATAAGTGAAATAACAAGAAACACCTTCTGAACAAAATCTATTTTTGGTGAAAATCAGGGTATTTCACCAATTTTTTTAGAGATCTTTCTACTTCCGTAATCTGAAAAATTTCAAATTCTAGTAGAGAACTTTATACAAGTGTAGAATGGACAATTTTCTATTCCATTTTGATGAGTACAACTCAGTTATAATGATTAGTATATTGTTGTTAGCAAATTATATATTGCAAGTTCGTAGTAATGAGTCAGGTTGACCTGAAAGTTTGCCCTTCCAACATCTATATACATTTGTTCACAACAATTCAGTCAATCTTTCCTATCCTTACATAATTTTCAATTCAAAGACGATACTGTTAAACGTATTATTATCAGCATTTCAATCTACTTCTGTATTGAAAACGTCAATTCTAAGGTTTGCCAACATATTTTTCTCCAACTCACCATTCATTACATTGAATATCCACCTTCAAGTTTTTCAAAAATTCAAATGATTTTGTCGTGCACTGGTGGTCATTTTCAAATTATTGTATAAATTACTTCACGGTATGAATTTTATTCAACACTTAACAACTTTTTAGCACAAGGTATGTGTGATGGAATTGAAAATCTCCTGACTCATTCCAGCATGTTGATTGACATGCCACTATATTTTTTCTCTTTTGATTTCCTGCTAATAAAACTCTAATTGCTGGGCGTTTCCGAGAGTGTCAGAATGAAGGATTGGAAAATAATTATACTTAACCGAGGAAACTGGCGGGTCATGAATAAGGTAAACAATGACTCCGGATGTTGGATGGTATTAACTATTCTGTTTAAAATATGTAGCACTGTCGTGATTGCTTTTGTATGATAAATGATATTTCATATAGTATTTTTTTTTAACTACACAAGAAAATCAAAGACGATAATTTATAATTATTTTCGAAACGTTACCAAGATATTTAGACAATGTCTAGACATTGTCTAGATATCTTGGTAACTGAAAAGTTATGAAATTAATGTTTTCTTTTGAAGTAAACTTGCCAAAAACGAACATACAAATAATTGAAATATTTACTATTGCTTCAGAAAATCGATAGAATTTTTTTCGTAAGGCATGCCATACTGGATTCTCGATATATTTATTGTCACAAGATTGATCGAAATGAGTCGACACGTTCATACATCTATATTATTTCACTTATCTGTCACCTATTGGCCACTCTTCGCGTTCCATAATAAACGGAGATGTATCATTTTTGTCAACAATGAGTATTGATACAAACTCTGTGAAGACATTCCATTCATTGTCATTCTTGACATTGACACTGACATCATACGGTTCAGAACATAGCAACCGTTAGGCCGACCGCCCACTTCAACCGTTTTCGGCTGAACACTCTTAGGCCGTGTACGGCAGACTGTCCCAATTACAAACGAAAGCACCCGACAATACTGTACGGCTGTCCGCCGGTTCAATCCGATAGAAATTAGATTTTACTCATTCGGCGGAACAGCAACCTTTTTGAAATATTTTCTATGAGTTTTGTTTTTGGTCTTATTGCTTAAAGATGGACATTGAACAAATCATTAGTGCTGGTCAAGAGAATATAAGAGAAATATAATTCATAACGTATTGAAATCTCTCGAAACTCATTCGATATTAATTGGAAAACTTGACAGTATCCCCCTGGAGCTTGTTGGTATTCGAATGGTGAAACTCACCAAGATGGCATCTTTTTGCAAGAATCGTATGAATCCAGCATTTTTGTGTTTATTTTGCCCTCCGTTTCTTTACAGAGTGAGGGGTATCTAATAGTGATATTAGTTTCGCCACATCCATTTTGATAGCCCATAGCTGGGGACATTCAACTGGTAATTGACGGCCGAACGTCGGCTCTAATAGACGGTCTTTCGGGTCTATTGCCGGCAGTCTGTTATTCGGCCGTATAACAGCCGAATGAGTGTTCAGCCTAATGCGGTTCCAATGGACGGCTAAGCTTATAATTGAAATAAGTTGAAACAAGGTTGAGCACCTATTTTTTGTTTGTATTTGAAAGGACCGAAAGGAGTTAGTGAAATGACCCGTAAGGTCACCCGATTTTGTGGATAATTGAAAGACCTCAACTCGTAAAACTCAACCAGTATATTTAGATGATTCACATCAATACTCAATTGCCGAATATCGGAACATCACACCGAAATACTTCAATGCGTCCGAGGCCTCTTTGGGAAAAACCTCTGTTCCTATATGGAGAATTTTCAACAAATAAAATGAGTTTTTATGGGTGAACTTTTAGATGCTATTTATTTTCTTCAACCCACTTTTTGTTAGGATACTTTAAAAGTGTAACCACAAGGAATGATTCTTTCACAGAAATGAATGTTAATATAACATTTTTTATTATATTGCAAAAATCTAGACCTAAACTGTTTTCTGAAACGAAGCCTTCGACCCAAATATTTCGAACCGTCGTCTTACTTCCGGATAACCTTCTAAGATTCCTTTAAACTCTCGCAAAGCTTGATTCGGCTGGTAATGAAATGTTATATCATTCCTTGCTCGGGACGAACTTTGTACGATATCCACGGTTGGTACCAGAGAAAAAATAGATATCTGTGAAAAAGTGGATAGTCCTCTTCACAAGGAAGAATGTTCTGGATGGATTGACAAGTCCATTGGTCATGCTTGTTTGTCAAATTATAATGTACAGAGTAATTGTCTGATGACCACAAACTGTACAGCAAATAACTCAGACGAATCTCTAGGGTGTACTTAGACAGGCATACGTTGCTTTCTCCGGTACCATCAGCAGTACACTTTCGAAGTTCATGAAAGTCCTTCATGACCTATCTCCTGCATGAAGAATTGTGTACATTACCAATTGCACTGAAAATCACAGTCAACTTTGACTTTATTCCTCCATCAGTCAACTACAACTTGCCTTATACAGCCTTCCGACACCTGAATCGTCCGGGAGAGGTACATACCAAGACTAGATAGCAATTGGTTCATAGATGTATCAAAAATACTTTCAGAATATCTTCAGGAGTATACAATTGCCTAACCAGGACAGATATATTAGATTCCCATGGAGTTATGCGACCATATTTCAGACGGAAACTACGCCATTGATTCATTATTAATTTTTTCATAATCATTTTCTCGTAAATACAAATATTTCACTTTTTTATTTGTATGCTATTTCCCGAGCTTTTTAATAAATTAAGTTGAATAATTTGAAATTTTTTTTTCAATTGTCGGATTAGGTTAATCCCTCCAGATAATCTTCAGATTATGAGAAAGCACGTCTGGGGCGTTAGAATAAAGCATATTTATTTCAATCTGACGTGCTTGAGTATTTCAAAATGGCGAATTTTTTTTGCACATTCAAATATTGGCCACGAATTTGCGTCCCATCCAAATCGTCAGATTATTGAATGAGAGCTTTTTTTCAGCTCCACGCAACATCCTCTTAGAAAATCATTTTCAACCCTTACGTACGACCACCCCCTAATGCAAACGATCAGATTAACATACGCACTTTATAAAAAATACATAGGATATGGGTGCTATCAATATCTGATGCGCTCGAGTATATCCTTGCAACACCTTTTTTAATTTTTGAAAATCTGTAGCCGCTCTCCCTCAGCGATGAAAAGGCATACATTATGTAACATTTTTATCGTCTAAGCTTTGCAACCCAATAGGTCTCTATGACCCTCGAGTAAATCCCTATTTTGCATCCCCTATTATAAACAATTTCAAAAAAATCTTTAATCATTCCATAATATCTAGAGCTTTTTTATGAATATTTTGGTCCGCTGTCTTATTTCATGATATCTTTTCAAAATCCTTTTGAACTCTGTAAATAAATACAAAGCTTGTTTATAATCGCATTCAACTTTTTTTCTTGAAGCAGCTTTTTCCTAAAAGCTAGATCCAGCGAGTATAATAAGATGATATATTATTCCCTGGTCGGGACACAACTTTTCCGTGGCAGGTTTTCCTACCTGGGCGCCGCAATAAATGCATATTTTTAAATTTCTTCGATGACAGCTTCTCCCCTGGTAGTTTGCCCCTTTGTGAATCTGAGCATTGTTTATGATATCTTCCGAGAGAATTATAGCTTTCTCTCTTGGTTTTTTTCCGCAGATGGAGTTCTTATCCGGAATGAAGTCGTGCGCAGAATTATTGGAAGTGAGATTCGTATCTATTGGGAATTTTTTACTGTAGATATGCGAGGACGCGCTTTCTGTATTTATAAATATAGTAAGTTCCTGGTCGGAAATATAAGAAAAGCATTCTTATAGAAAAATGGGAAGTGAAACTTCCTATGTTTTTCTACCATTTGTATTCGTAACTAACGTTACTGCAGTTTCGTCATATAAGGACATTTTCAAACGTATACAATAAACTGAAATAATTAACAATGTTAACCTTTATATATCTATATATACACCACTGACGGTACGTAACACAACTTTTTTTTGTTTTTTAGGACAAAATACTAGCACTACAGGAGAAACCTCAAAGCATTCTAAGATCGGTGGCTGTGCGAAAGTAGTGATTCAAATTGGATTTGAATCACTGGAGATTGAATCCATTTGGAAAAACATTCTCCGGAAGTTTATTCCACATAAACGCAGTTCTCCAAATGAAAGAGTTCTTGAACAGAGAAGTTCGGGGTGTACTGAGTTGAACCTCAAAGCGATGAGCAGCCACAGTCGTCGCGTGAATCTGATATGTACCACTCTTGGTAGAATCAAATGTGACAAGTCACTTGAAGACTTCCCTGAAAGTATCTATAGAAAAGAGACAAATCTTCAACCTTTCTTCGATGTTCCAGACTATCAATGACAAAAAATGAACGTCTACTACAAAAAATTGATTCCTATGGCATAATAGAGCCCGCCTACAATTTACTACTGAAAGATTACTCAACAAATCGTAAACAGAAGATTGAAATCGAAGGAATTAGAAGTGATTCGACAACCGTCACTTCTGGAGTCCCACAGGGGACGATTCTCGGGCCACTTTTATTCACAATTTATGTGAACTGTCTAATGACATCTATATCTAAAGTCAAACTCATCAACTTTGCAGATGATATGGCCATTTTGTATGAAGCGGAAACCTGGGTAGGTTCAAAGGCAATAGCAGAACAAAACTTGAAAAGAATATGTGACTGGCTCAAATTCAATAAGCTCACAATGAACGAACAAAATACGTATTATCTTCCTTTTACCTCTCATTCCAATCACTTACCCAATTTAGGACTCTCATAACAGACAATAACACGAGCATACAAGAAAAAAATCGATCAAAGTATGTGGGCATAATAATAGACAGACATTTGAGGGGTCTACTGAGTAAGTTCAAGTACCTTACTTAGTTCCTGAATACGAAAAATCTAAAAAAACTATATTTTGCTCTCGTACAATCACAGCTGAGTTATGGAATCTTGGGTTGGGAAGGTGTGGAGGGAAATAATATGTATAATTTGAATATTGTACAAAAATGGATTCTGTGAATAATTTTTAAAATGAACATAAGGCATTCCAGTGGCTCGCTATACACAGAGAACTCTATTTTTGATATAAGGCAATTGTTCTGTCATCGAATATTGACAAATATTCATGAAAATAAAATAAAAATACAACCCATTGTACACCCATTCGACACCCGAACAAAAAGAATTCCACAATCGTGCCAAACCGAGGAAAAACTATCGGTCAACGATCCGTTGAATGTCTGGCACCTAAGTTATACAACTTACTGCCGAACAGTTTCAAGACCACGAAAAATTACAAGACATTCAAGTATCATGTTAAAATGTGGAAAACGACCACCGAGAGAAAACTTTTTAATGAACTCATTGACTTGAAATTTTTGTAATAAATTGTCACCACGCCCCATATTACCCAAATGTTATTACATATATAAAAACAGACTTATCTTCATCCGAATTACGACGAAACCCCAATACTCGAATATGTCAAACTGAACCGGACTAGAACAGTATAACTAAAAAGGACTTTTTCAATCGCGTTCACATTAGTGAATTATTATGTTTCCACATGCATTTCTTTCTTTATGACCATTATTGCTCGCAATTTTCGTTGAACCAATGTTTGTCGTTAGAAGTTCGTTTCACTGAAAAAGTAATGTATGCATCCATGGATGATAGAATAACTTCCTTGACTTCAGAGGCACAAGTTGATGGATCTTTAGAGCTGAATCAAACATCTAGCCAAGGGAAATTTCGGAAATGGTCTTGAAAATCCTCCCACTCAGCAGATCTGTAATGCAAAACTTTGCGCGTCTCAGATTGTGTTCCAACATTTATCGATAATTCACTCAACACTGAAATGAGTTTGTGGTTATAAGATCCCAATGGAGACCTTACGGTGACTGTGTACGTTTCTGTATTAGTTGTTTGGTATAGATCCAGACGACTAGCATATTTTCCATCATAGTCAGGAATCCTGTTTGGCTCATTTATAAATCTGAGTAAGTCCGCTGCTCATTGCAAAAGTCTCAACTTCGCGACCTTGTGCGTCGTTGGTATTTGAAAATTTGAGCCATTCGATATTGTTGACATTGAAGTACCTAAATTTTGTTTACTAGTGCCAATTTGTGTACGCTAAACTAACCTGCGAATAGACTAGGTCGAGTTGGTCATTTAGCAGGTTACATCCGCAATGCTAATGCCTATGTATTTCCAAGAATTCCAAATAATTGAGTTCCTTACCCTTGCTTGGAAAGTGCAAAATTTCCATATCGTTTTGATTCGGGAACATGTGGTTGCATTCCAAGGGATGGTTTGAAAATGTCGAATCATTTTTACCCAGTCTGAGGGCCTTTCATGTTCAGCATACTTTTTGGAGAAATTCAGCCTAATTGTCCCACATAAACACTAGTACCCTCCGCACACTTGAGAGTATGTTCTCCAATATATCTTACAATGAATGAGAGTCTGGCATTTAAGATATATTAGATCAAGCCAAAGTAGACCATGTCACGTCTTTTAAAATTCCAATTTTTCAAGCCTTCGATGTATGCCTGAATCAGAATTACAGGATTCAGGTTTCTCTATGGTCTCAATCCTCATTTCACTTCCAGCAGACATATTCATGAACAGCTTGGTGATCACTATAGTAAATTCTGCCCCATTTTTAGTTCAGATATGTAGACGATATTATCGCCTGTTTCAAAGGTAGTACACGAAAGCTGAATCAATTTATGATATTTATGAATGATCTGAATAGAAACATAGTTCAAACTCGAAACGGAGATAGAGTAACAGATTAATTTCTTAGACCTGACAATGTGGAAGTGGCATTCCGACCAGGTTATCTAATTTCCTTTTAAATGCCAAAGATATAGTGGACAAGATGGAAATGGAGTTTATAAGCTCAAAAGTGTCCGGAGTGTTGTAGTGTTTATGAGGGATGTAGCCGAAATTTCTCTAAACGTCATTCTGAACATGAGGGATCCGTTTATTCGCAGTTTTTTAGATCAGCGTATCCATGTTGTCTCAGGTAAAAAAAAATCAGGTACTCTTTTTAGATAAATATCGTCTGTTATTACTTACAGTGGTGTATAGATATACAGGCTGATTCATGGTGTATGGCATATTAGACGGAGGAATCTTTCATTTATTGATATTGAAATGGTCCCCACCAAGTTTTGTTTTTATGGTAATTCTATAATGAACTGTCAGTTCAATGGTAAAGTTTGAATTTTGAGAACATATTTTGAAATTGGAAATTCTCAATGCTTGCGGCGGAAAACAGGTAATATAATTGTGAAGGTATGAACCTGCTCTTCTTAACTTGACCTCTAGGTGGTGAGTGATGAATCTGGTCAATTGTGATTGCTTTGAAGGTATGACTTATACTTTAGAAGAACTGGTAAGTAATTGATGCTTTTTTCACTAGTCATAAAAAAAATTAATTGAGTATTATTGCTCATCAAGGGAAGGGCTTATCAAGAGAAGGTGCTGTTATATCAACAAAATTGAAGAATGTTCTGTCAAAACTTGATATTACGTATTTATTTTCACTGGTTGAATAATCTCGATACCAACGAATGGGAATATCCACTTACGATATTAGTTGCGGCTGTATACATTTATTCAAATGAATTCCCATGAATTCATACTGATGAAACTCTTCAGATAATCCAATAATGGGAGTAGTATGGGGGGTTTTTCGACTGCCTAGTAGGCGATACCTAATTTCTCGCGGAGAGGAAAGGAAATACATCCAAATTCTCCAGCCGAACTTCATGAAATATTTGTTTACCGGATACCGGTGTTCCACAGCTAATATTGTGTTTGAAATCGCGAAAACAGGGCGATATTTCAATTAGTAAAAAATTCCAATGGTACATAATCTCCGGAGACAGAAGTTGAAGTTTTATCTGTTTTTGATGTGATGTTTTTGTCCCACGGGTACAATTTGTAATTTATTATTGATATTTCGTTTACATTTTCCGCAGTTGGGAAATTAGGGTCACCGTAGAAGTAAAAAGGCGAAATGGAAAATTTATCGGAACGAAACGAATTGAGGTGAGAAATTAAATTCTCTCTAGAAATATTTTCTCTCCAACTCATAAATATGAGTTGACCTACGAAAGCAACTGAGACTCTTTTTGTTTTTTTGGCGAGGAAAAGAGAATCAGCAATTTTATAAGATTTCTCTTGTTATTTTCGTTTTCCGATATGTAATTCGTTAATTACTAATATTCGTTACGACTATCAAAATATTCTAGTGAACTCACTCGAATAAGTTTTCGTCGATCTTTTTAGGGGAAACTTGATATGGGTGTCGAAAAATCAATTATTTTAATTTCTCCTGGTAAGTTACTGTGTGAAATCAAAGTAAGTGTCTCAAAGATAAATTTGATTTTCATCAGTGAGTTCTTTTCGATCATTTTATTTATCAAAAAAGAATTGCAAAGTAATTTTTGAGTACTTACTTTAACGTTCAAGAATCTAAAATTTTTGTTCGTTTTCAAGATTGAAAATGCCAATCTTATGCCTAAAATTTCTTCCTTAGATGTTTAAGAAAATTGAACTATGCAATATTCAATATCTACTATGTGAAAGTTTTCACCAGAACTATAGAATGGATTACTAAAAACTTTTTGTAATATACTCGTATGCTGCACATTTTTGTCACCAAAATGAATATATTCAAATGATAAATAAATGAAACAATGGAAAAAAGTTTAATTTTGGACTTCCTAACGAAAGATGTTTGCCTTATCACAACTCCGAAAATTCGATTAGGATATTTCACCCGGTGACCTATGTTACTGTCAAATGAAAGTTATGCATAAAGTTTCATATTTTTTTCACTTTTGATTGTCTTCCTAAAACTAGACCTTCTATTCCGTAGGGAAAAAAGTTTTGGAAAAAAGTTTCGGCTTTCTACTTCTCCATCTTTATACAGAAAACTAATACTCAATAAAAATTTCAAAAATGAAATATCTTCATCTTCATACCATATGAATAGTATGTAGGTATATTTATAAAGATGAAGAAATAGAGGGCCAAAATCTTTCTTTCCCAAAAATAAATCTTTCCTTAAAGTGTTCTTACTGTCTGTTCAAAAACTAAAGTGAATTTTTAGTTTTCTCATAAAATATTTATTTATTCACCAATTTTTATTTGGCTCTATCAAAGTAGTCCCCTTCAAATATAATACACTAGTGCCAGCGTTTTTGCCAATCCGCGAAGCAGTTCTCATATACTTTTTGGTATGTCCTTGAGCTCTTTCAGCGATTCCGTTATCATCTTCTCAATCGTTGTAAAACGCCGTCTCTTCGGTCTCTTCAATCTTGGGAACAAAAAAGTCGCAAGGGCCAAATCTGGTGGATACGGTGGTTGAGTTATGATAACTGTGTTGTTTTCAGCTGAAAATACTTCGAACAGGCAATGACGAGTGAGCAGGTGCATTATAGTGATGCAAACGCCATGATTTATTTCCACAATACAGGACGTTTTCTTCGCATTGCTTCTTGCAAGCTGGGTATAACTTCAAGATAATACTTCTCACTGACCGTACGACCAAGTGACAAGAAGTCCAGATGCACTACGCCATGGTAATCGAAGAAAACAATGAGCAGAACGTTGACGTTTGATCGAATTTGGCGTGCTTTTTTGGTCTTGGCTCTCCTGGGCACTTCCATTGGGAGGATTGGACTTTGGTTTTGATGTCATAACCATATATCCATGATTCGTCACTAGTTATGACCCTTTGATGCAAATCTAGATCGCCGTAGATGTCATTCAACAATTCCTGAGCGATGCTCATACGTCGGTTTTTTGGTAGAAATTCAGCAATTTTGAAACGAACTTTACTGCCACACCTTTCTTGCCCGAAATTTCGAAAAAATTGCATGTCATGAACCAACCGATATGCCAACATCCTCCACCATTTCTCCAATAGTAATTCGACGATTCTCCATAACAATTGTCTTCACTTTCTCAACATTCCTATCGGTTGTTGATGTGCTGGAGCCTCCAAGGCGTCTTCGGAACGATTGTAGATATTAACAATCGAAACGTCGTGAAGTAACGTGGTTTGAAATCAATTAACTTTCAATTATATTGATTTATTTTGATTTTATTTATTTAATTTTTTTCACTCGTATTTTATTTC
Source organism: Leptinotarsa lineolata (assembly GCA_015342045.1). NCBI lineage: Eukaryota > Metazoa > Arthropoda > Insecta > Coleoptera > Chrysomelidae > Leptinotarsa > Leptinotarsa lineolata. The sequence goes on along the minus strand of WOGR01009158.1, from coordinate 102 downwards.
ACTGTTAATTCTTTTCAGGTTTTTTTGCTTAATATATTTGCCATTTTTAGCTATTCTTTTAAATTTCAATTGTATTGTTTATTTCAGGGATTTCAAATCATT
>WOGR01009157.1:0-11484 GCA_015342045.1 Leptinotarsa lineolata | reverse complement strand
ACACGAGCTGGATGAAAAGCCTTCAGATTTCTTTCTGCTAGCCTTCTTCTAACGGTACGCTCACTCACACGGTCATTTCTCACCTCAGAAAGATGTGTACGAACTTTAGTAGCGGTGCTGAAGCGTTGCTGTCGATATCGGTCTTGACCTGGCCTGCGGGTGTATGAACCTGTCTCCCGAAATCGTCTGATCGCATCCCGTACTGTAGTTCGAGGTAAATCGAGAGTATGAGCTACGCGACTTTGGCTGTACCCAGCATCAGCCAAAGCTACTGCCCTAGCTACATCAGTTGCGTCGAGTCACAAACAATAAGGGAACTCAAATCAAACAATACTTGCACCCTATAGCAAAAACGAGAACAGGAAATGATAACACAGTAACACAACTGCAACAATGTCAGACAACGACTAATTTTCAAAAACTTTTCGGTGACAAAAGTTCAAAAGATGGAACAAGGGTATAAGTACATGAACACAAACCAAGAATGGTTGGACCCATTTTTATGAATCTTGTGTTTTTAGATTTGTCTTTGTCGGAAATAGGATAATGAGTAGGTATTGAAATATGATATTTTATCAATAAAGATAATAATAATTAAAGAGGCAATATATCGGTGATAATAGTGACGTGTTATAATAAAACGCAACTGATAGTTCAGTAATGTTGCCTATGTCAATGGTTTGTTTTAAATTATCACAAAGTTGACCGGTAATGTGTTAGTGCAAGAATGACTATAATTTAAATCTTATTGTCATGATATTATTAATAACAATGCCGCGACCGAGAGATTCTGACCTTTCCCAACAAAGCCGTAATGCAATTAAGAATCGAAACATCGCGAATGTCTCATTGTTGGTGATTGGCTGGTGCTTGATTGGCTCGAAAAGTTTTTTATTCAGGCATACAAGTTACCTAGTGGTCTGTCTAATGTATTATTAACATGGCAATTTTAACTACAAATTAACTCGGAAACTAATCGTTACAAAAATTTTCTAACAAAGTTGTAAAGGTATTCGAAAGACCTTTAAAACAAGGTGTGCCACTCGACCTATTTTCGGGATTAATATTTGTAAGTGTTACTGCTCTGATAAAAATAATTTATGTGGCGAAACAACGTTTACCGGGTCAGCTAGTTTCTAATAAAAGTTTTCTCAATATCATATCTTTCTTTACTCAAAGGGAACGTAACAAGTCATGCCATTTGTGCTGTGGAAAATGGTGTGAGCTATCAGGGATATATCTAAAAGTACTGGTATTCTTTGTGTAGACATCAAATTCCAGACCTTGGCTGAGACATCCAAGAATGGTATCTCCTCATTGTTTTCAATTTCATGTGTAACATCGTCTACATATCGGATCAAGGTCCGTGGAGAGTAAACCAATTCAAATCTGCTCATGAAAAGATTAGCTATGAAGGGAACGAGTAGGTTTCCCATTACCGTGCCTTCATGCTGCCTGTAGAAATATTTGTTGAACTGGAAGAAATTCTGTTACATGTAATTTTTGGTTAATTGCATGTAGTCTTTGATGACTTTTCCACTGAGACCATTGACCCTCAGAAAATTCCTCAAATATTCAATAGTTTTTTGTATTTAACCAACTTGGTTGGTGAAAGCGCGTCGAGAATAGTATTGCAGTTTTATTGTTTGATATATGAAATACTTTCACACGGCAGATACACATATTTTGTGTAAAAAAAAATGTGTTTGTTGATCTGTTTCAAATTTTTCATTGAATTTTTGAATAAATTTCAATTGGTTAAAGTTCCACATTTAACTATTTTTTCTTAATGTTACTTAAAATAATATAAAATGAAGATCATAGTCACTATTTTTCGTGATTTCAATTTTGTAACTTCATTTTTTATGAAACAAATTTTTTCAGAAGGTTTATCATACTTGAATATAGTAATTTCACTATTAAAATTGCTTTCACTATTAAAATTGCTTCACTTTTAATTTTATTCATTCTTTGTACTTATAGGAGAAGATGCAGATGAAGAAAGTGATCTCTCCGAAAATCCATTTGCTCAAAGTAACAATGAAGAGTTATATTTGGATGATCCGAAGAAAGCTCTGAGAGGGTTCTTTGAGAGGGAAGGTTTAGATCTCGAATACGACTGTAGCGAACAAGGTATTGAAAATGATGGCCCATGTTCAAAGTGGTGGAGATGAATTTAAAAACCAAATATTTCAATTTTTTGATTTCAGAATTGGATATTGTTACAAACCTATTATCTTTCAGGTATAGGGCAATTTTTATGCAAAGTTGAACTGCCGTTGGACGACGAAATGGGCCGTCCTATAATAGCAGAGGTGTTACACAAAGGAAAGAAAAAAGAGGCTGTGGTGCAGTGCGCTCTTGAAGCTTGCAGAATTTTGGATAGATATGGTGTACTTAGGCAAGCTACACACGGTGAGAATGTTGAAAAAGGAAAAATTTAGGTAGTTTTAAAATTTCAAATGAAGATGGGAAAGTGTTAGAGCTATAGAAAATATGGTAGTTTGAAAGAAGTATGAAAAATTTTGAAAATATGACTCGAGTAAGTGTTAGAGAGGGATATTGATTGAAAGAGTGATTGACGAAATCAAAAATTTTTTGTAACAAGTATGTAGGATATTTAAAATTTGAAATTAACAATTTGAAAAATTTTATTTCCATCCTTTTCGTTCTTTTCCATAGCTAAAAAATAAATATTTATCAACTCTTTGTTCATTTTTTTTTAATAAAATTTTACAATCTGAGAAAAAATCAACTCATTGGAAAATCTGTATAAGTAAAAAAACTATACAAGATTACTACCACTTTGAAAAGTTATGCCTCTAATATTAACTAATCAATATATAATTCAACTATAGTAAAGTAATTGAATAACAAGGTTTACCTTTCCAGAGAATGTGATGGTTTCAGGAACCAATCTCAAATCTGTTCCCTTCTCTAAAGACAAACTGATCATTATTCAACAAAAAATCACAGATATTCCATTTCATTGTAGGAGATATTTTTCAAGTTTCTAAAGATAATGAAGTTTAGTTTTTATAGTTTTTTTATCGAAAAATTATTTGAAAGAAAATTATTTTTCAAAACACCTTCTATTTCTCTGTAGTTTTGTGAAGTTTTCAAGGATTTTAAAGTTTGTTTCGTGTCAATGCACCAAACAGAAGTGAATCATTTTAAGATATTTCAGTGATAAGAGAGATCACTTGTATAAAGTGTCTATGAGTGATGATATTTGTTTTGTATATGTACCTACTCCATGATAGAGTTTGATCATCATATAAACCTAAAAATTTTAATTATTGTAAAAGAGGGGTGTTTTTGTGTTATCAGGCATTAGCTTTTTGTATATACGTATATACAGACATGTAACTAGATTTTTCGTAGTTTAAAATCAACAAATACAACACAAATATCACTTTTGATTTAATAATATTTCAGTTCACTTATATGTTTATCAAAATAAAACAAAGTTCTATCACTCATCTGAACAAATTGTTTCTTTTCAGATAAATAATTTTAAACCAGGTAAAAGAGGGGTGTTTTTGTGTTATCAGGCATTAGCTTTTTGTATATATGTATATACATAGATATAACTAGATTTTTCAAAGTTTGAAATCAACTTATGAGAATTTAGTCACAATAGTATGTTACGAATATCACTTTTGATTTTATATTTCGGTTCACTTATATATTTATCAAAATAGAACAAAGTTCTATCACTCATCTGAACAAATTGTTTCCTTTCAGATAAATAATTTTAAACCAGGTAAAAACTTGAGTTCTGACGCCAATTTGTTTCGAATTGTCAAGTTGAATTGCACAGGTCCAGTGATATAGCTCCACGGAATATAGTTTTTACTGTATGCTGGTAATTTAATTCAAAACAGTTTAGTGTTACTAAACCTGCAAAGCCATATTTCCCGTCATAAAGAAATTTGATTTTTTGTGAATTTTAAGAAAATCTTTTATACATTGCTGTTTCTAAAATTTTTGAAAAGACGCGAATCAACGAAACAGGTCTGTAATTATTCATTAAAGATTTTTTCCCACCTTTGAGAATTGGTAAAACTTTGTAATTTTTTGGAGGAACTCTTAATAAAATTAATATGTTAACCAATTTACTAATGAGCATACCTAATTCTGATTTTACTGATTTCACAATGTGGACACGTACGTCATCAAATGTAGGAGCTTTATTTTGAACCTTCATTCGTAATTTTTCCACATTTTTCGTATAAAGATGGAAGTCTAAAACACTTTCTCCAATTGTTAGACGTAAAAACATCCAGAAGTTCAATTTGTTGTAGATTCTCAGGCTTTCACGAGAGCCTTTATATTATTGTGCAGTTGTGGTTTTTTATTTTGTTTTAAAATTAGGTTTACTTACAGAATCCCGCAAGAGAAAAGTAAAGAACTGGGAAGAAAATGATTATTATGATAGTGACGAAGATACTTATCTAGACAGGACTGGAACAATAGAGAAAAAACGTGAGAAGAGAATGAATTCGAAGAGTTCACCAACGGTAGAAACATATGAAAGTTTGGTAAGAATTTATGTTTGTGCATTCAGTTAGACTCTTCATGCAAATTATTATTTATAAAGGTAATTGCCAGCTTTGTTATTTGAATTTTTCATTCATTTATCCTGAGTATTTAATAATAATGGTCTTTATTAGATGACATATTAAATAACAGGCATGTAATTTCGTTATATAAATTCACTAAATCATTTCATTATTGCTATTCATTGCATACATAATCCATATCATTCAATGATAGCAAACATTTGGCTCAACAGCTGCAAGAACATTGTAAATTTGAAATTATGAAATAGGAGAGAAAAATACATTAAATACATATCAGCTTGTGCTGATATCTTTTATTTTGGTGAATTTTTTGTATAATTCTCACACTTTCTCAGGAAATTCATGTAAACTTCAAATTAGGACAGATTTTTTCTTCATCACCAAATCATATTTTTTCATATTTTCAAATGGTTGAAACCAGGGCTCCAAAATAAACCACTCGAACCCAACACCAGACATAGCTTTCAAAGAAAAAAAGATTCCCAACTGTCTATTGCAAAGCCAAACTTTGACATCGACCACCGGATGAGAATTCACTCTTTGTTCTTCTCTGCAGCTTTCATGCAAGGCAACTAGATGAACTTGGAGCACAAAAATGATCAATTTCGTAGATTGGCTTTGCGATAAACCACCTAAGGGACTTTTTGACAAACAAGGTATGAGACTTCTACAAGGATAGTTGAGTCCAAAAATATATTCGTGCTTCTGCCTAGCACCACTCATGAGACCAAAGGCTATGTAGAAACAACGTTGTTTGGGGTTGAATCACGAATGCTTTGTTTTTGGGCTCTGGTGTCACCCATTAAGGAATATGAAAAAATATTAATCAATGTTCGAGAAAAAAATTCTGCTATTTTTTTCTTTCCGTAAATGGATTTGGATCTATCCTAATTTGATACTTATATGAAATTCCTGAGTTTAGGTTCCATTTAGGTTCCTGAGTTATTTTGATTTTTTTTTGAAAATTTCACCAAAATATGATACCAGCAAAAGCTGAAACCTAAGTTTATTTTTCCAGTATTTTTTAAACGAAGAACTCGTTACTTCCCTCGGGAAGTTCATATGAGCTTTGAATTAGTAGAGATAAATTCATTTATAGTTTGAGGTAGATACCTGCTCATTTTTCTTTAATAACGCATATTTTTTTATTACTGACAGACAGTTGATATAGGTTAGTAGGTTTTTCGGTATCATTTATTAATACTGAAAAATAGGAAACTTTGCCATAATTTATTGAACTCTCTCTCTTACCTTGATGATATTTCCAGATATAATTTGAATAGTCTTGTATATTATAAGTAAACATACAATTAACAAGACATTCGTCTGTTTTCCATCCAGCTGGAGAAGGAAAAAACCGCAACTGCTTTGATATCAGACCTCGAGAAAAAATTGGCTACTGCTCAGGACACGGCTAATACTGGTAATAACTCACCTGCAGGGGAAGATTCCCTTGATACTTTCATGAAAGAATTAAGTCAATCAAAGATTGATAAACAAGCGGCAAGTAAACTGAGAATGGAGCTTTCTAAAAAAAAGAAGGAACATGCTAACATAATCAGGTTACTGAATTTAGCTAAACCCACAATGTTACCTGAATTGGTTCCTCAGAGCGTATCAACACCTAGCACGAGCAAGGAAGTCAACAAGTATTCATTGCCTATCATAGGTAAAAGAAAGAAAATGAAAGTACAATTGCCAGAAAAACCACCTGACTTATATCCAGCTGCAAATTCTGGTATGAATGATGACGAAGAAGAGGAAGAAGACGAGTTGGAAAAGGAGGAAGAATTGCAGCCTGAAAATGTTCCTTGTGAAGAAATAGTCCCTTCAAGATCACTCAACCCGGACGAAGAAAATGAAGCTGTAAGTGAGTCAGTTTCTAGTTCATCATCTTCAGCATTGTCAGAAGAGGACGAAATGAGGTCCCCAGATTTCATGTCTATAAAAGGATTACACAGCACTATGACTTTCAAGAAATTTGAAAAGATTTTAAAGAAAGGACTTCCTCCTTTTGCTGGTGAGTAATTTCTTACAGTCATTTTTTAGAATCATTCAACATATCAACTGCCAAAGAGGAGACATTGATAGATTTCTTCAAGACAGAATCATTACTATTGAAAATGTTGATTATAAAACTTGAATTCGAAATTTGTTTGTCTTGGTCCAATAAAGCAAGTTTTGCTACATATTTCTATATTCTTTAATTGTATTCCGATAATGTGGGCTATATATGCCTTGGACTGGACGAATCCTGGCAGATACTCAACAGTAGCCCACGTCTTCTTACCTGAATGTTTCTTTCTCATTTCTGCGCCGATCTTTCTTCTCGTGTCAATACCCTTCCTCTCATCGGCCTACTTGCATTTACCGAATTTCCTGAATTTCTTTGTAGTTGCATAGATCTAGGAAAGCTTATAGTTTGAAAGGAAATTTGCTCACTTTTGCAAACATTTATCTACATTATTCATAAATATATAATAATACCAGATGCACCACATTAGTTGCCAGATTTTTGAGACTAAAATCTTTATATTTCCCTAAGCTATAAAATTTGTTCTAAATATCTCTTAGTACACTTATTGTTTTAGTACGACCAATATTGAATTCTATCCGATTATAACATTACTTGTTTGTCAACAGATAAACATCAAGATAAGTTGGAAAAAATTCTCAGCAATCTTAAAAAACTGGCAGCAAGTGAAGACCGAATGCATGTAGATTGGAAAATGTTGGCTGCCAAAAAACGTAAGGTAATGAAACTAATATCTGACCTTAAACATTGCGAGCCTGATGAAAGACTAGAACATAAGGTATCGGCAGAACTTAACCGAATTCTGACAGAATTGAATACAATGACTGAGCAAAAATATAAGGTTATAGGTAAAGTCAAAAAAATGGGAAATGAAATCAAAACAATTTCTGAAGCAATTGATAAGGATTTTAAAGAATACAAAAAAGAAATAGAGAAGAGTAAGGCTCCAGCAAATTCGGAAATGGAATCAAACGTTTTGGGACTGCCAAAATCTGTAAATGAAAATCATGAAGATATTCCAGAATCCTCACGGAAAAGTAACCTGGAAATGGTGGAAACCAAGAAATCTGAAATATCTCAGAAAGGTGATCCTCAAGAAGAAGCATCAACTTCTGGTGAAACATACAGTGAGGAATTAGATAAGACAATATCACAGGATGATAGCATGGACACTGAAGAACCATCTGATGACAGAAAGAAGAAGAAGAATCAAAGGAGGATACAGCAAAGGTATGAGAAAATCGAGATGGAGAGGCGGCGAGGTTATGAAGAGGATGCAACTAGGGAGGACTACAGCATGTGGGTTCCTCCGAGTGATCAATCTGGTGATGGTAGGACTAGTTTGAATGACAAGTATGGGTATTGAAGATTCATAATAATAAGATTATAGTATAGAACTCTTAAGGACTTTTTTGAAATGTAGAATTAGTCATAGTCAGTACGTCCTAATTACATAATTGGCTAGTTAGTATATTTTCTCATATTTTTCTGTTATGCAACATTGTTAACAAAAAATACAACAATATAGTTCATAAATGAATTGTTTGTTTATCTTTTACCTTCGTTTTGAAGGTGCCACCCAAGTGTTCCAGTGATATATGGGTCTGGCATATTGTACTAATGCATTCTTTTGATTAAAAATATTGTGTAATGATTTGCAAAAGTTGAACATTACAAAAATCGTTCTCAAAATCAAAGTACATAAATGAATGTTATCAAGTTACTTCAGTAACAATACACCATTAGGTGAAAGGTTGAATTGGAATCACTAGCTTAGAATGAATTCAGCAAAACCACCTTTTTTGTATGTCAGAAGTGTCACACTTTACCGTTAGGATATGAACTATATATCAATTCCCAACTCTAACTTTATCTATTCGTATCTAACATCTACATTTCTGTGAACTGGACGTCCCCTATTGTTGTTGTTGTTGTCTGGCATCTGGCATACTAAACTATTCCCTAACATATATTTTGCTCAACAGGCCATACATACTCTAATTTATTATGCCTCCATTACTTATTTTATATTAATCTACTAATATACTAATCTATTAGCCAAATAATTTCTTGAGCACTTTACAGTGTGTGATACCAAACTCTTACTTGTACATTATTAATCCCTTCATAATTTTTCCTGGGCTTTTCTCAACACTCTTCTCCATTCTTTTTTATCTTTGGCCTTGCTCCTTCAATATTCGATGTTTATATTTTGCAGGTTTATTGAACACTGTGAAACCATCTCTTTTGTGGTCTTCCTTTTTCTTTTTGTCGATTGGTTTCTTATTTATTATCATTTTAGTCATCCTATAGTTTTTTAATCCATGTACATGCCTCAGCCACCTTATTCGCTATGCTTTCATTATTGCTGTTATATTCAGTTCCTCGTACAACGTTCCAAATTCCTTGTTGGTCCTTCTTCTCCATCCCATTTGTGTATTTATTTCTCCGTAAATGTTTCGCAAAATTTTCCTTTTTCATCTCTCTACTTTTTCTTCTTCAGTCTTTTTCAACACCTACGTTTCGGGGTGTTGTATGTTTTCGAGTATGCGCCACCATTGCAAAATAGATTTCTCAGACTTGTCGTCTTCAAATCTGACCTCACAGCTGGAGAATATGATTATTCGGATACACATGATATTGCCAATCTTCACAACCTTTCTTTTCGTAGAACAAATAACGATATCATTATCCCATTCAAAATTATATCATGTGACATGAATTGTAATGATCTATTACGTGAAGTCTCATCGAGTTCTAAAACCTGTTTTTTCGGTAATCAGTTGTCGCCCCCGCACGAACGACAACACTCAGACGTTGAGAAACTTGTGCGTGCTAAGAACAAAAGAGGCCTTACCTTTTAACGTGTGATTCCTGATACGGAACAATTCCTAACTGAAAACAATGATTTTTTTACCGTCCCTAATTACCATACCAACTGTGGATAATTCTCACCCATGTCAGGTTTATGCGGGACGCCAACCATCTCAATTATGACATTACAGGCATTTCATTGAATACTTTTGAAAAACAGTGTAGCAATAGAATTCAATAGTTAACCAACTAGGATGTTGATGTTAATTTTAAATTTATATCATTTGAATTCTATATATTTACATTGATATATGTCAACAGTTATACATAAAGTTAAACTCAGGTAATGAGGTAATGTTGTATTTGTATATTTATTTTTCCTCATGTGGTTTACCTGTATACATAAAAAACCATATGTGACCGTGGCTCTGATGACTGTCGTGTACATTCTTTCTTTTGTGAAAAATGAGAATTAAACTCCCTAGGTTTTCACATCACTTTTGAAAACATAAGTTTCATTTTTTATGATGATCTTCTACTTCGTAGTAACGGCTACATCCATCAATTTATTTCTATTCTATTTATATCTATTAGGGATCCTAGTACACCATACTTTTGATTTCCTTTTGTAATTCTGGTTTCTCTTTCATTATCTTCGTGTCCATTTTCATTCACTTTTGTACCTAGGTATATAAATTCTTGAACTGTATGACTATTCTTCCTCCACTTGCATTGTTGAGTGTTGTTCCTCTTGCTGTGTATCACCCATTATCATATTCATTCATTCTCAGACCGAATCTGTTTACAATTCTTTCAAGGTTTTTTTGCTGTTACATCATCAGCGAAGGATAAACATTAATGTTCATGTTTTAATACTTTCTTTCAGCTACAGTTACAGCGCTCTTTCGCAATATTGCTTCTAAAACTAAGTTGTCAATGTCGGATCACCTTGCCTAAGTCCTTGTTTGATTTCGAAATCATTTGAAACACCTTTTCAGACTACTTCGCTTTTTGTTTTGTCCAATGCCTTATGAACTAGGCTTATCAACTTGTTAGGGATACCTAGTTTTTTCAATGCATCATACTTTGTTTTTTCTTATACTCATAGCAGCTCGCTTGTATTTCTTTTAGCGTGAAAAGCTGATCTGTTACAGATCAGTTCCGTCTGAATCCTGCTTGGTATCCTCCTACTGTTCTTCAGATATATTCTTTCAGTCCACTATGTAAACATTGTGCCAGTATCTTATATCCTGTCTCTAGTCGTGCGATTCCCCTATATATAGTCTTTACACGTTTATTATCCCTTTTTTATGCATGGGGTATATCCTAGCCATCGCCCGTCTTCGGGCATTTTTCTCCTGAATATTTTTAAACAATATGCAGTTGTTCACGCAGCTATTCCCCCTCCTTTTAATATTTCAGCTGTTATTTCTGTCGCTCCTAGGCTTTTGTTATTTTCAAAATGAGTGAATATGTCTATTATCTTTTATGCCGTTGGTGCATCCATTTCAATATCATTTCCTACTATATTCTGTGGTATGCATAGCTCTTCTGCATTTTTGTTCTGCAGCTCCTGAAAGTAGCCCTTTCATCTTCCTAAGACTGGATGTCAAATCAAAATATGTTTTATTATCCAAGAATAACATCTTGTTGATAAAGCATATATATAAAAATGTGAATGTGTTAAATTAAATTAAATTAGTAACATTTGGTAAGTTTATAAAGATAGTTACAACCATATTGAATTAAATTGAATGAAAACAATCACTCATTTAAAATAAACAATAGAAGGCATATGATATCAAATTTTAGTTTTGGTCTACTTATCATTCTGCTCTATCCACATAATATTCTTCCAAACTATAATAAGTTCTATCGGAAAGAACTCTTTTTACTGCTTTTCTGAAACTGGGGTTGGACGGTATATCTTTGATATTGTTTGGAAGGTGATTGTACATTTTGCAGCCGTTATATATAATTGAATCTTTAACGAGAGTGGAAGATGGTAATGGTAGTTTCAGACGGTTACTTTGACGGGTAGAGTATCTA
>WOGR01009156.1:0-11484 GCA_015342045.1 Leptinotarsa lineolata | reverse complement strand
TTGACCTAACCTAATCTAATCTCACCACCGTCATACTCGTTGCACACTCGAGAGACTCACACCAACGCTTCTTGCAGTTTGGCGACACACACTGTCTTCCGACAGTGTGTGTCGCCTCTGTTTGGAATATAGCAGAGCATATACTTTGTGCCTGCCCCGCCGTGGACCAAATCAGGTTCTCAGAGTTTGGTAGAACCACACTCTCATCATCTGACCTGAAAGATCACTAATCATACAAACTAATTGGCTCCGTCAAGAAGCTGGGTTGATTTTGTCGAGTTTGAATAGGTGTGAGCCACAACAAACTTTCGTGGGTTTCGGTGGAGGGTCGAATAGACCTACTCACTTCTGACCTAACCCAACCATCAAAAAACTGGTATATCCGATGACATTTTCAAATTCTCTCTTTGAAAATCTTGCTCCAATCATGGCTGCCAATAATTCTGGACGAGGTATGATCATTGGTTTATCAGGAGAAACTCGAGATTTTGCTTGAACCCACTGTACATTAACTCTCTGACTGGATTCAGATCTTTAAAAATGGCTGTTGCATAAGAATAATGACTTGCATCACAAAATACGTGGAAACTCCTTCGTCTGTCAGACGTGAGCAAACATCTAGGAACTTTAAGATGCATGAGACAAGGAATGTCTTTCACCCAAGTCAAAAAACTAGATTCAATTTCATCACTCACTTCCGTATCCCATCCAATCTTATCATTCCAAGTTTCCTGCCAAAGTAGATAAATCAGTAAAGGAATCGTATTTCGTGTTAAAAATTTTCCAATTGAAAATTGCAAAGCGCTTTCGGCTATTGCGCCATCATCAGTGCGTTACCTGCAAGTAAGTAATAGTCGTGACGTTTATTTTAAATTGAACTCCTGTAAACTCAAAGTGAAGAAACTTTGGTAAAACACCACCCTGAGTGGACATGAACATAAACATCTCAATAAGCAACCATTTGTGCCCAACATATAAATATTTTGTTTGAAAATTTTTGCAAAAATATCTCTAACGTGCCGAGTACGAGGAGGAAAAGGAAATGAAAATTTGACACTGACATGAGGTCCTCACCAATTACAGAACATATTTGGTTTGACAAATGATATATATAGTGACCACAGTACGTGAAGTTTTCCACAGTAAGTAAAGAACCATTCACTTGGGATTTTGAGAAATGTTGATTTCTTGAATTATTCAATTTAGTCGTCTATGTAAAGCAATATATGATCTACTCAATTGTACTTTTGTATTCAGAAAAAAGAGCCTGCTCTGTGAGTTTTCCTGTAGTGTTTGTGTTTTGTTCGTAAAGTCTGTCATACTGTATGAGAAAAATATAAGAATAAACACAATCCCAGCTGCCTGTCGAAGAATGTCGATTTTCTTCAGATATTCCTCAACAAGACTACAAGAGGTATTTCATGTATCAGAAAGACGGATTGAGTTGAAGCAGATATACATTTAGTAACCCACATTTTCATTATAGCCATTAAATATCTTGAAACTCTCTCAGCTCAAAGGCGTGGCCCGTAATTGGCCCATTGCTACATCTACTGGCTCTTGTTACAATTATTACTATTCCGGAATACATGCCCAAAGGGTAACCGGAAGATAGTCGCACGCACGACCAAAAAAAATTACATGAAATATTTCCTTTCACTTACGCTCTTCTGCAGCATTATGAGAAATGTTTCCTACAGGCATTTATCATTGGGTCATGGTGTAACAAATTACGTGACCGCAAGTATTGTTCACCGAGTGTTTTGATTGAATCCAATTATGACAGCCGCGCAACTTTTTTTATGTACATAAGAAAGTTGTAAATTGCTGTCTTGATGAAACCCCATCTGTTAGAATGATTGATTTGGCAGAAAGGATTTAGATTGAGATATTCTTGTTATTACTGGATACATTGGTTAAAATCGATATACGTTGAGATTTTAAATAATATGACGAATTTTCCAAGGTTTGAAACGCGCATTAATAATGACGATAACCTAAGACTCACAAGGTACCTTCGGGTTGTCAGCTTTTCCTTGGTATGCTCTAGTTTCCGGGTAGCGATCAGTGGAAGTATCCAGAGGCCAGTCAAAATAGTGACAACGTATAGAAAAATGAGGTTTCATAGATATTCAATGTTCATCGGATTGGATAATTTTTGTGTATGGCTCTCCAGTTTCCTGGAAGAACGTTTTCTGCAAGTGGCCGTCGATGGATATCTCTCAAATACTTCTACCTTCATCACTGGTGTCACTCAGGGATCCATATTGTCTTCTACCCTCTTTTTGATGTATATCACCGACTTATTGGAAAAAACGAAAATTTCCATATATTGCTTTGCTGACGACAGTACACTTGTCTCGTCATTTCATTTGAATACCAGGACATCGGTGGCGAATGCACATCTTCACCGGTAGCAGGAGGTTGCATATCTCAATGAGGACTAGAAGTTATTTCGAATTGGAGTGAAAATAAGCAAGTTCAATTCACTGCCACGAAAACCCAGGGATCTGTTTTCTCCAAAGAGATCAATGTCTGTGAACCAAATATATTATTGTTAGGACGAACAATTCCGCTTTTTGCTTCGATAAGTTTTTTAAGGGTTGAAATGGACACCGATATGTCTTGGCACAATCATGTCGCTGAAATTGTAAAGGCTGCTTCTCAAAAGCTTAAAACACTGTTCCGAATCAAAAAACTGTACACCCCAGCAACTTTTAATGCTTTATAAAGCTTAGATCAGACCTTCTTTGGAGTATCTATTGTTCTCATGTATGGAGCTCTTATCCTAAGCATACCCTGTAGCTGCTGGAATCCAGCGAGAAAACAGCCATCCACCTGATTGGAGACAAGAACATTACTCGCAACCTTGATAGTCTGATGGAGTTGGAAATTTGTCTCTCTTCTATAGTTACTTTCACGGGATGTGCTCAAGTGATTTGGTACATTTCATTTCGTCAAGAGCGGTACATATAAGAAATACGAAACGGAATGTGGCTGCTCATCGTTTTGAGGTTCAACTCAGTACACTTCGAACTTCACTGTTTAAGAACTCTTTCATTTGGAGAACTGCATTTATGTGGGATAATCTTCCTGAGAACGTTCTTCCAAATGGATTCAATCTCCAGCGATTCAAATCCAATGTAAATCTCTACTTTCACACAGGAACCGTTCTTAGAGCTCCTTAAAGATTTCTCTGTAGGTCTGACAGGAATTAGAGGATAGATTGTACTTTTCCTTGGTTACAAATGGTAAACATTTTGAACACCTGATAAAGTAAGGTACATTTATTTAATTGCAAAAGCTATTATTTTATTTTTTATTATAATCAATTTCCTTTTTGCCCTATTTTACGAGAACGGATCAACCAACTTCAGTTTTCTAAACGGGATTGAGTGAGGATTTTTGAGATCTTTAAAATAATGTGTTACAAGATAGGGGGTGCTATTTAAAATTATTAAGTGAGGGTAGCTAGGGGTAAGGGGGTTAAACCTAAAATACAACTAGCACTGGTCTTAAACTTCCCCCTCGATATCTGAATTGTAGTGTTTTTTGCCTACGGCAAATTCTCCCTGCTAAACGAAGTACAAGGGGTGGGAAGTTTTGACATGAAGGCACTGTATATGGAATACGGAAGTATAAACAAGTGTCTTACAAGCAAAAGGAACTAAACTGGTTCACCATTCAAGATGGGTTCAGATTTCATTGAGTATGTCCATTTCATAAAATCGAATCTACAGAAATTTGCCGTAATTATATCGTGAACTAACATTCAGAACAGACTAACACAATATAAATCTAAGAAACAAAAATTTAATCACATGAACACAACACAAAACTTCGGTTTTCCAGAGAAGCTTTTCGTATTCGATTCTTCATCTTTATAATTATATTTCCAATTCGCTAAAACAACACAGTAATATTGATAAATTCAAAATAGAACTCAAAAGTTTTCTCGTTATCTCTTCCATATTCCTTTTTTTTGTTGTTATTGACGAATATTCAGGTGACCCAACAAATGCCAAAAACTAAGTGGTGTAGATTGATGATTCAGAATTAGTTAGGTTAGTTTTTTGAGTTACAAATTATATTATAATATTCAAAATAGCAAGGGTTGAGTGATAGAGAACCCTCGGGCGAACTCTTCCTTGGCATTTCTGAGTAGTGTGAGGCGAATAGCATTTTATTTTTCATTGGAAATAAAGACATTATTATTATCATTATTATATTGTATTCCTATTTCTTTACAAGAGAATTTCGCGACATAATTTTATATCATATATATTATGTAATTTGATGAATTGATGGGTTTGGGTTCATTTAAAAATTTTTTTCCTAATTTAGAACTGGTATGTAGATGCTTGTATTCGAAAACGTTTTTTTTCTTATGATTTATTTTTTAGTTATTGGTTCCTCAGTCTGTTCATTCCATTCAATGTGTTATTATTGAATAGTCACGACAAAAATTGTTCGAGTACCACCAAACTACCGAATTTGAATGTCCATTATCTTTGGGAGTCCTCCATCTCAGATTTGAAGTGATGACATTTTATTCCGTATCCTTTCCAGAAAACCTCTCCAATTAAGACCCATATCCTGCATGTTCATGAAAAAACTAGTCGGCCGTCTTGATCTGTCGCCATATTGAATTAAGAGTGATGTTGTGTAATTGATGTCCGAGTATACATTTCCGAACTTTCTATAAAATTTATCTGTCTCGAAATTTTTAAAATATTCAGTTGGAATTCCAAAGATCGCATATTTATCTCAGTGGTTACTTTATGATATTGACGAGATATATTTTTAAGGTACCTAACCAAACATTTTTATCTTTGTTTTATAAGAAAATCGTTTCACAGACTATTAATATAGTCAAACAAAATCGATTGGAAGTGTTGAGTTTACTACAAGTTAATCATGAAAACCGTTCTCGAAATGGTTAGGCACACTCAAACGCAGAGACAAACAATCTGAAATTCATGGTTTGGGGTTTTATTGTGTTGATAAAAATATCATGTAGTTGTCATAATAAAGACAGAAAGATATTGGTAGAAAACCGCGAAATTTCCTTCTCAACTAAATTGTCTTCCTTTAACTTCCTTGAGTTCTTAGTCTTCAGTCAGTATGTTCATTTTTTTAGACCATTCATTTGAGGTTTTATCTGCGGAAAAATTGCTACTGAGCTGAATTTCAGTATAAACCTTCATTATGGCGTTTCAATGAAGATGTGAAAAATTGACATTGATATCGTGCCGGCTAGAAAAGTTATAAGGGTCAAACTGTCACGAAAATCAGTTTTTCGGAAATATCTAGCGACCTATGACTCGGAGGTCAATAAAGGTCGTATGAGAAATAAAAATTATTTCTCATACGATTATTTACAAAAAATGTCTGGCATTTTTCTGTAAAGTCAACCGTTTTTTGACTTAAACGCTGAGAAAGCGACTACATTATGATGATGCACTCGTTTCCACACTACCTTTGAGGTAATTCTACCTCAAACGCGCCTTGCATTCGCAAGGCGCGTTTTTTTAAATGGTTGTTTCCTCCGTAGATATAATTCATGAACTGTTATGGAAGGTTTTTTTTTATTTTATGCTCAATAATTTTTATTTGTACATTGAAAAATAGGGAAAAAATTTTTGTATATAATTTTCTTTTATAGTCATTCGTCGTCGATATCCTCAATTTCAACTTCATTAAAAGTAGCTGACAAAACATCAAGTGAACTTATTGCTATAATTAAGTCAACATCTTCATCATTTTCTATACGTTTAAGCATGACTGACTACGACAATGTCCACAAGATTTAGAACATTTCGATCCAATTTTTTTATATCCACATTTGCCGCCACAACCTTTTGTACAATTACAATAGATTGTGTTTAGTAGATCATCGGGTGCTGGTGGCAATAAAGTTGTTGGTTGTAACATATTATTTTTCAACTCCCAACCCCATTGGTTCTGAATAAATTTCTCTTCCTAGCCAGGTTTGCATTCGATAATAGACAGAATAATATGCTGTTGAGCTGCTGAAGAAGTGGGTGTTATTAATTGTAATTCTACAGCTGTGTTTTGTCTTGTTAGTTTAGCAAAGCTGAAGTATCTGTAATTGTCAATTGAATTTTCTGATTTTGGAGCACCGTACCTTGCTAGTAGAAAATGTATTCCAGTATTGACAAAGTCATCCCGAGCGCATTTTTCTTGTTGGAATATTTCTGCAGAATTGTATGAATCGGGTCTTTTTTCAAACATCTTCATGACTTTAATTTTTCCTTTCCCAAAATGTGTTGAAGTTGTGTCACATCCGGTCAAAGCATGTAGAAACAGAATATTTTTCTTTCAGTGTGGATACTTTTTGAGGCTCTCAGTCAAGTATATTTTTGTTACAACATTGGTTTTCCCTGGTTCCTTAAAAAATGGATCTAGGTTTATCAAGTATTTGTGTGCGTGCTATGAGAAGTACCAATACATCTATGTCTTCGCCAAAGTTAACTGAAGTATTATTTTTTCATTTTACAACTGCTGTTTCAGCTATTGACACGTCAGCATCATCACATGATTGTCTTGCAGAAATACCAACTTCTTCGAAATTCTCAATGAGCATTTCAATTAATTTTCTTTTGTTAAATCGATTAGATAAGAATTTTTTTCACTAATAGGAACTTTCATCGATTCACTGATGTAGAAACGGCTGCGTTTCGTCTTAGTTGTTCCATCGCTTTGATATTTTTACTGGTATCGAAGTTACCATCAAAAATGACAACAGTATTTTGATCAAAATTGTTTCATGAACAATTGATATATTTGTTAATGATAGTATTGAATGTATCATTTTTTGTCATACAACACAATGCATAAAAAATCCACCATCAATTATGTATGTTGCAGTATCACAAACTGATTAATTGACTGACAGATATCAAAAGATTAAAATAAACAGTACCCTTAGCGATCCACTACCTGTCAAGATGGGTGTGCCCCAGGGGACGGTACTGGGTCCTATTTTATTTTTGATCTATATTAACAATTTTTATGAACTTCATGATGTCAATGGCATAATGCCTCCCGCAGACGACACAGCACTTTTATTCAAAGGCGATTCCTGGGAGAAAGTCTATGACAAAGCTGAAACAGGGCTCAAATATGTACTTTCCTGGCTGAATATGAGCCTCCTGAGTCTAAATGTGGAAAAAACTAAATTCATTGCGTTTACAACAAAAAAAAAGACCAGTCCTTGAATAACACTCTCACTGTTCATAAGTATCTCTGCCGAACCTTAACGCAAGGTTCATTTCCAATAATTAAAAAAGTTGACTACATGAAGTACTTGGGTGTATATGTGGACCAACACCTGTGATGGGAAGAACACATTGACGACACAGTTAAGAGACTCAATAAATTAGTTTATAAATTTTATCAAATCAGAAATCTGAATAATAAAAAGCTTTCACTTATGATATATAATTCACTTGCTGAATCTTTATTGAGGTACTATATCATTATATGGGGCGGTCTCAGCAAAATATTCTAGAGGTCATGCAAAATATCATAATGAAAATAATTTTTAAGAAAATTAGAAAGTACTCAACTGAAGAACTTTACAAAAAAACTGGCTTGTTTGATGAAGAAAACTATATACCTATCAATGCTTATTATGGATGCAAAATAGCTCCATCTCTCCGATGAGTCATACATACAACACACGTGCTAAAACTGAACAGAAAACAAATGTTCCCCTCTATAGACTAACACACACACACAGAAATTTATATCATACTTTGGTCTAAAACTGTTGAACCTAGTCCTTATAGAAATCAAGAGTCATTCCTAATAAACGTAAAATGAAATC
This sequence comes from Leptinotarsa lineolata, assembly GCA_015342045.1. Classification (NCBI taxonomy): domain Eukaryota; kingdom Metazoa; phylum Arthropoda; class Insecta; order Coleoptera; family Chrysomelidae; genus Leptinotarsa; species Leptinotarsa lineolata. The sequence continues at coordinate 3,632 of WOGR01009156.1, read as the reverse complement.
AAAATTGAAAGAATATATGAACCATAATTACAACAAAGTAAAAACCATATACGAACTCGTATAACAATGGGAAATGCAGAATACAATTTACAATAAATAACCAAACTCTCTCTCCCTAACAACGAATTTTACAGTTTTTCTTTTTTTTCCTTCTTGCTAATCACCACTCAGTAGGTAAATATTCAATCCAGGTTGATGACTACAACACAAGCATTGCTTGGGTAGCTCAGCCTGAAATCACAATTTCTAGTTTACGTTAGTTTTTCTTTCCTTTTTTGTTTTGTTTCTCTTTTTTTTTCTAGTTTCTCGAGTTATCTAGTTTTAATTTTGAATCAACTTTGTATTTATATTGTAGATTATGCTTACCTGAATAAAATTCACTTACTTACTCACTTACAGTGACACCAAGGTATTTGGTCGGTTGCGCTAATTCCAAAAGTAGTTCCTTGATTGTTGAAAGATAACTTTCCATAACTGGGCAAGTTGGAATCATAACAGCTCAGCGGTAAAAACATAGATTTCTCAAAATCAATGGTGAGTAGTTTGTGATTGAACCAATCTATCAGGTGGTTGAAATCTTCTTCAACGATATGTTTCAAGTTGTTTCAAGAATCTGCGCTATAGAAGATAGCCGTATCGTCAGCGTAGCTGATGATATTTCCACATGTTTGCAAGGTGAGTGAGCTGTTTATGTAAATCACAAAGAGGATTGGCCCCAGAAATGTTCCTCGTAGAACTCATTAAAGAACAGTTCTTTCTTTACTTATACATCCATTCATAATAACGAATTGTTATCGTGAGTCCAAATAAAATTAAAAAAATTTCAAGGCATTTACTCGGATGCCAATACTGCTTTCAATTTCATGAATTGAAATGACAATTATTTCGATTTAAAAAAAATTTGAAACAACCTGATACTCATGACTTTTTTATTAAACTTTCATTATTCATCCTCCAGAAGAGTTATGATTGTTGACATCTCACATTTAGAAGGTCAGGTCAGGTCAAATATAATTTCCTAAATTTGGATAAATGACATTGAAATGGATATTTCGAATAGCAGTATGTAAAGATCAATTTTCATCTACGGTAAAACTGAGAACATTGAAATAATATTTTTTCAATATATGTGCCAAATTCTCAATCTCATCACTTCTTTCGAATTTTGCTCCTAATGATAATGTGTTGTATTGAATACCAACGTTAATAAAACTCTCGATTCAGTTACACCAGCCGCAAACTGGCAACTTTATGGTTTCGATGATTAGATAATTGATCGAATTGGTTTTATGTGTTCATTTTGCCCATGACTTTTCAGGAAAATCGTACGTGTAGAAATTTTTCTGGATTCGCAACTAAATAGTAATAGTTTGAGTGGTGCTCTTATTGGAAAACAACTCTTCTACTGCCTGATTAATTCACGTTCGTCTGGTTTAATTATGTATGAGTCATGAGTATAAATCAAAGAAGTGTCAAAGTTGATGAAATATCGGAGAGATGATATTCAGAAACAATTCTAATCAAAGCTCAGTTCTTCCACAGAAATAACGATCACAATTCAAATGCAGACAATTCTTTCCACTTCCAAGTTATGAATATGTAAAGTGGTATTCAGTTTCCCAACTGAGATACGTTCACTTTCAAGCTAATTATCCATCTTATTCCACTATTTATCAAGAGTCAGCGACACATAAACCAAGGTAATTTCGTATAAGCCGTACTTGGAAATTAGCATTTTCAACTCCACCAGGTTTTATCAGATATTTTCAGAGGTATTATCCAGCAGAATCATCAGACAAACGAATTCATTTATCATGGAGCGTCAAGTTTATATTGGCAAAAAATTATCAAGATTATGGAGATTGTGGATCATTTAGTTTGTGCATACCATTAACCTCAATATATGGATGAGTTATACTCGCATATCAATGAGTTTAGGAAAATTAAACCAACTTTAAATGAAGTTTATCCTCGAAAAATTGAATTAACTGCTACTTCTCTTTAACGTAAACATAGAATAGTTTTTCATTATAAATATGGTATGAACATGATGATGAAATTCGAAATAACTTCTCCTTCAATAAAACATAAAGTAGCCTATACTGATGAGTATGGGCAATCCAATCTATAGAAGCCAACCGTAACTCTGTGATTCTGCTAGACCTTCTGTTCAAGTTAATCACTAACATCACCATAAATATTATGATATGCACCGTTATGTGTGATTTTGTCCATGACTACATCGCACTGGTTGGGTCCTAACAGTCCGAAACTATAGTTTGATTTTCTGAATATTATGTCCATTCGATCGTTTTTGTTTTCATTTCTACCAACATTTCCACCAACATGAACGAATAATCTTCTGTTATGAAAATCTGGATTCATATGTTACCCAGGTAGCTATAGCTAACTGAGCGGTAATATTGAGTTACACGAATAGAACAGGAGAAACTTTTGCTCACATTTTTCGAGAAATACACATTCAGTGTGTGACCTGATAACAGCGGTGGCATGAGATTGAAAGCTTTTACTTACCCTCATTCATGTGACCCATTGATAGTTTCCTTGTGAACACAAGGTGTGCCGGCTTCCATCAATCCCATCATACTTGTTTGTAGAAATATGCATGATTCCTTGAACCAACTGCAACTTCAGATTTACAAATACTGAACTGATATTTCAACATTTTTTTTTTCAATTTCCCGGTCCATCCTCAATGGTTATATGAAATTCATGTAAGAATTAAAAATTCCCAGTTGGATTGATGATGGATGGGATGTCTTTAGGATGATTATAAGTCATTATCAACTGGATAGTGGCTGATTGAATTTGGTGATTTTTTCCATGACTTCCGATAAGTAACTGAAAACTGTGCATGTATACAGTTCTTGCTATTTTTAAAAATAAATAGCGATATTTTTATTACACTAATCGTTCTCATGGACTTTTCCAGTAAACCACGTCAATGGCACTTTTGACAAGCGACATAACTTCATTATGTTTCGTTTCTTCAGAAACTGAAAAGGCTGTTCATGAGATGAAGGTTCATTTCGGTTTCAGTGAGAGGCAGGAGTGAATTGGTTTTTTGAATTTTCATCAATCATCACAATTTGGGAAGTAGCATACAGAGTGAACCATTCAAAATGGAAACGACTATATAAAATATCCATCATTCATCCAATTCTCAATTAGAATACAATATTGCATGGATGAGTCTCGGTTTTGAAGGCCAACTTGCATTATTCCTCAGAATCAAGGATCTACAACTTTTGCAGTTTTCTGCAAAAAGCTGTCTGAAAGTGTTCAATTTTTTGATAATATGAACAGGGGCAAACAATCACAAAGGAAAGGAATAGGGAAAGACTGACAGATAGTTTTATTGTTGCTCAGTTATACAATGTATTTCCGAACGTAATTTTTGACAGAACCTAATTAATTTTTCTACGTCATTTGGCATGTTGTTACTTCATGTCACTACCCAAAAGATGTCAATGAGATCTCAATTCTCAAAAAATATGGAAAGCTCATCATGGTACTCCCAATCATTCATTTTTCTGGTCTGAAATCACAAAGTGGGCACATACAGAATCTGCACTAGATGATAATAATAATAATAATAATGGCTTTTATTG
>WOGR01009155.1:0-11484 GCA_015342045.1 Leptinotarsa lineolata | reverse complement strand
TTGTTCGCTGGGTAGTTACACCGATATAGTCTGGCCAATGAGCATCCAGTAAAAGCGCGGAAAATTTTAAAAATTAATTAAATTACTAAATTGATTATTAAAAAATAGGGGTTAGTGATAGAAGGGTATAAATTTAGGGTTGAATGTATTTTTTAATGCGACATAATAAAAAAAATAAAAAATTAAAAATTTGTATAGAATTATAAAAAAAATGTTAGGGGTGGACAACCCTTAACACTTAGGGGTATGAAAAATAGATGTTAGCCGATTCTCAGACCTACTGAATATGCATGCAAAATTTGGTTAAAATCGGTTAAGCCGTTTCGGAGGAGTACGAAGACAAACATTGTGACACGAGAATTTTATATATTAGATAGAAGATTATTTTGATAACACCATTCTACAGCCCGTCCTAAGTTTGCTGAGAGGTTCTCACAATCACCTATATTCTCCACGAGGCAGTATAGTTTTAGATCATCGACATACAAAAGGAAATATACATCTATAACATGTGCAATATCATTAATGAAGGTATTGAAGAGCAGCGTTCAAGATATTAGTGTGAAAAGAGATTCAATATTTCACTTATACGCCTGCAAAAGCACCTTTCAGTTTTTTCGGGGATGGAGGAGCTGCAAGTTTTAGCTGGAACACATTGTATAATGTTCTAGGGTATGGAATGACGGAAAGTACCGGAATAGCAGCCACATGTGCTTCTAAGATATTGATGAAGTCGATGAAAGATCTGAGAGGCTCTGTAGGAAAACCGGCACCAAACACACTCATTAAAGTTGTTGGAGTAGATGATACAATAGGTAATAGTTTTTCTACAGCTACTCTATTTTAAAGACGTGTTTTTCACAGGTGAGCCACTTGGACCTAATGAACCTGGAGAAATATGGGTCAAAGGTCCACAGATCATGAGAGGGTATTTCAAGAAACCTAAAGAAACAGAAGCAGCTTTGAAAAATGGTTGGCTGAAAAGTGGTGACATCGGGTACTACAATGAGAAAAATTTGCTGTTCATCACTGACAGGCTCAAGGAACTTATCAAGGTATTAGTTGAACACCATGTTGCTGAATATTTCGGCAGAACTGAGAATGTCGATAACAATTGAAAAATTTGGTTATTAGACAAGGCATTCCGATGCATTCCTCAATATGTATCAGTTCTGAATAAATTTGTATTTTTACTTCACTATTTACACTTTTATATATAGTAGTGGATCTGAAAAAGATCCCTGAGGTTGTTTTTCTAGAAAAAGTGTTGATCATTCACATCTGTGATCATCCTCATGGATAAGTTTCAACAAAAAATTATTTCGGATGATTTCTTTTGGACCACTTTTATTTTTTCTAAGTTGGCTACTCTGTTTACTTGTCATAAATGTCAGTTGTCACGTTAATTGTTCATGCCATATCCACCACTGAATATTGAAAACACTATAGGGAAATGAATACAGTGATAACAGCGAATAAAAATCTGAAATTGATAATATAGACATCAACTACTTTTGACAACTGACACTTTAAGCAAATAAACAGAGTAGCCAACATAGAAAAATCTGCTGCAAATAAAATCTTCACCTAATTACGTCCATTCCATGGTATATAATATTACTACAAAAACTTCACGCTCAATAGGTTCTAAGGCTATAGCTGAGGATTTTTTGGTCGCTAACTGACTGCTATTAAACTTTGTAGCTACTTACTGTTCCAGGTCAAAGGATTCCAAGTAGCTCCGGCGGAATTAGAAGGTATCTTGAGAGAATTTCCAGCTGTATCAGAGGCTGCCGTCGTGGGGGTCCCCCATCCTGTATTAGGAGAAGCCCCTAAGGCCTACATAGTACCAAAAACTAACATGTCGTTGGACCCAGAAGAATTGCACCGTTTCATGGCAGAAAGGGTAGCCAAATATAAACAACTCACTGGGGGAATCGAGTTTGTTGAATCTATTCCGAAAAACCCTTCAGGCAAAATACTGAGACGGCTTTTAAACAAAAATTGAAATGTAACTTCAACCATGGTGTGAATACTGTTTGAAGCTTAATTTTTATGTACTGCCACAGTTTTTGAATTGAGAATAAATTACCTTCGGTAAACAATGATTTTTTTTTCATCACCTACTAAATGGAACTGACCAATACTTGAAGATACTTGTTTTCTTCAATATATCTCTGAGAAGCTTCATTTTCGGAAATGAGCTTTGTCTTTCTACTCATTTAGAAGACACTATGAGGATTGCAAATAATCCAAAAGATGCCCATTTAAAAGAAATAATTAAAAAGTTCAACACCATAATAGGTATTTATAATCACGCTGTTGAACTTTTTCACTTATTTCTTACCTACCTATGTTTGAAAATTATCTATCTAACGTCGCAGGCACAGCTAGTGCGAAATTAACGGAATAGATATAAGTGGGTAACGCTCTTAGAGTGCTCTCACACTGGGTCGCGCGGCTGACGCGCGACTTCCATACTTAAAAGAGCCGCGCGGCTGTGGTGCGACCTAGTGTGAAGGCGTCACATACTCTGCGGTTCGGTACAAAACAATTTCCATCAAAGTTCAATACCTTATAGTGTGAATCGAAACCTTCCCAATAAGTATACCTCACCAATACCTTATAATGAAAATTAAAACGAATCTTATTAGTAAGTTTTTATCAGTTAATAGAAATACATATAAGTAGACTGTTGAAAATATCAGACGAATGTTCGAATTTCGCGCGCTACTTACATTCGATTAGCGGTTGTTTTATGTTGGTACACTCACCTCGAACATATGTTTACAATTTCAGCTGTTTATCATGTTCAGTATGTTGGTGGGAAACATAAAAGTTGGAAGTGTTTTGCGTGTTCGGCGATTTCCTGCTATCGAAGAAATGGAACAAATTTTGTGTGAAAAACGGAATTGAGTGCACAAAAACCATTGAAATGTTGACAGTAGCATACGGTGATTGTAGTACGAGTCAGGTCGAGAAGATGTGAATTGTTATGGAGAATCGCCGCAGGAGAATCGCTCAGGAATGGGCTTGTTTCATGATTTTTGGTTTACAGTTCAACTGATAGTAATTTCAAATTGAAAAACGGTGCACTTTGTTTCAGCTCTCTAAATACCGTTGTTTTCCCGTAATAATTTATTAAAAATCGGATTTTCTAGGCACGTGACGTCACGGGCCTAGTCCCGCTTCTTGTTCGATTGACCAATATGAACAATACAAATAATCAACAGTGTCAAATCGTGAAATTCACGGAAAGTTTCTGATTCATTCGTGATTCAAAGTAAAATCACAGTCACTTTCGACAACTGAATCTAAGAAACAAGTGGAAGGGAGAATTAATTATACAGTGGGTTCAAATAACACAAAACGCAATAAAAACGTTATTTAAAAAATATCTCTAGTAGTAGAGACATTTTCATGTTGAAGTCACAGAAATTTCTATAGTGGAAGTGTATATGAACCCGTTAATGTTTAAATGGATGAAAAAATTCTCCACATGGTATAAAATGTACACGAAAATCATGGTTGGAAATAACATATATCTAAAATCAGTACACAAAATCGTAAGATCACAAAATATTTACCTAAACTATGATTTTATACATTTTATCATTGGGGAACTAAAATTCATAGTATGAAATATGTTATTTATAAATATATTCAAGATTAAATGAAACCTAACTCACCTATAAAATTCCAATGCGCTTTCTGTTTTCTTGTACCTTTCCGCACAATTAAGAGCAGCATAAGAATGCACCATATTGATAGTCAAATATATCTCAAAAACACTTCTAAAACACACGCTCATTACCGGAAAAACAGATTTTTTTAAAGAAACCAAACCCGATGAAAAAACGAATCGTTCTTATGCGAGCTGTCAGTTAAGAAAAAGTTGAAACTCACTGTTGTAAAGACAAGCAGAGTGGACCCGATAATGAAAACAATTTCAATGTCGAATAAATCAATAAATTGTGATATGGGTACTCCATTTTTCTAATAAAATGAACGATTAATTAAAACCTGTAATTATTCATTTATTTATTTAAGAATAAAGCCAGCAAACAGATGAATATACAATAACAATATCGCTCGAATCCACGAATTAAGCATAAAAATGGCTAATAATCGATGCCTTGATAGCTGATAGAATTCAAGTTATATATAAAAATGATTCTAAATAAATTTTAACGAGCTGTACTTTCAAATGGTTCTCGAAGGCTCACGAACCCTAATAAAATAAATTAATTATGCATTAAATGGATGAATGTAGCCGCATTCATGCTACCCACCAAAAATAAGAAATTCAACGTTACTGGCATATTAGCCATATTCGCACCCACTCAGCTATCTCTATTTAATGTATGAGACAATGTACTCTTTCCAATGTCCATGGTTTCGACACATAACTTCGTATTTTTGTTAAAATAGTAGACACCCGCCGAGACCTACCTTTTATAAAAGAAAACGTTGTTTAATTAGAAAAGTCTAACAAACAAATCTGATTATAGCAGTTGTATTCACACCGTGTTGACAACAAGAACAAAAATGGCATCTGTCAAATTGGATCACTATATTTTAGTTCCGTGATTGGATATTAAAAACCAATAACTTGGCAACGACGCTGTAGACACGATTAATTTTATTGGTCAACAGACACGCGGCCAATTTAAACTCTTGCTTTTCGAATTGTTTTTTTTCTACAAACATAAAGAGCTCTTGGGACCGTTTAGGCTTGGTAAGTATAATATACCCCTAATTCGATTAGTCTATAAGCAAACCAGTATCATTTTTGGAACACATACATTATTTTCTATGTTAGATAGTCTGTGTATTTGTCATTTGTGTCATATGTCATATAGGTCTTATTCGCTGTTTGAAAGTCGTTTTTACTGTCTGCACCGATTTTATTATCCAAATCAATAATGATTGCATTCAGGACCCACATGAACTTTTCTATGTTGGCAACGTTGTGTATACATTATTAGTTTCAGCCGTCATATGTCCTTGCCGTTTATAAGTTCATTTTTGAGTTTTATTTGCTGTTTGAAAGTCGTTTTCACTATATTGATTTCATCATCAGTAAGTTCCTTTTGGAGCACATATATTTTTTCTACGTTAGCTAGTCTGTGCATTTGTCATTTGTATCATATGTCATATGGGTTATATTGGCTGTTTGAAAATCGTTTTTACTGTACTGATTTTATCATCCAAATCAATAATGATGTCATTTAGGACCCACATGCACTTTTCTATGTTGGCAACGTTGTGTATTTATTATTAGTGTCAGCTGTCATATGTCCTTGCCGTTTATAAGACCAAGAAAGGAACGCCAAAGACGATTGAATGTCAAGGTTTTGCTTACCGTTTTCTTCGATTACCGTGCCTCGGGAGTTTTTGCCATATGGTCAATAGAGAGTATTATCTTGAAGTTATGCGCCACTTGCGAGAAGCAATACGAAGCAAATACAACACCATAATCATGCCCCAGCCACTGTATTCACCAGATTTGACCCCCCGCGATTTTTAACTGTTCCTAAAATTGAAGAGACCCGTGAAAGGTCGGCGTTTCGCGGCAATTGAGATAAAAACCGAATCGCCAAAAGAGCGCAAGGACATACGGATTTCAACACTCAGGATTCACTAATAAAACAACCGACTGCTTTTCAAAATTATTTACTGAAAGGTACAAAACATTTATAAACATCTCAAACATTGACTTTTGCTATAATAACTTCAAATAAAAAGTATACCCTAGCAGTACATACATGTGTATAAAAAAAAGTTCAATTAAATTCTTGCGAACGACATCATAATATAAAGTATTTAAAAAGGGCTAGCGACTTTCAAAGGCCCACTGGATCAACTCGTTTTCATCATGCAAAATAACTGGGACTTTTGTAGTACGCTTTTTCTGATAGTACAGACAGTTGAACTGAAGATGAGCTATTTCTTTCCCGACCTATTGCAAAACCAATCATCTTCACTGAGATACAGGATGCTTCGACAAAACATTTTTAAACTAGACAACACGCCCAATTTTTTTTTTACATTTTCAGCTGAAAAAACCCTTCTCAAAGTAACTTTGACGAATGTATCTATTCTCCATTTGAAAATGGAGAACATTCCCACCTCCAGATGTGTAATGGAAACACCCTGTATAACTTACAATGCGCTCTAAAATGTCGCTAGACTTCATTTTTCCAAAATTTTTGGGACTCCATAAAGTTTCAATAAAAAATCTGAAGGAACCACAATATCGCAATATGCGTTGAGAACTGTCTAATAAAACACACATCCAAGAGAAAATTAGTAAAAAAAAACGCCTAAATTAGGTTCAGAAGTCACAATTCAATAAATCAGTCTATAATTTTTCGTGATGTCTGAAACAGACTGAGAGTTATAAAATAATATATATTTTCTGAAAAACCTACCAAGTAAAATTGATAAACTATTATCGGACAAATTTGGCGCACCCTGTACATAATTTCACTTCATCCATGAACAATTCACACAGTACCTGCCATTTCTATGAATACCTGAATCATAATTCCTAATTACCAGATTAATTAAAAGTTACACAAGTAATTATGATTTTATTGTTTGCCCCAATTAAGAGATGAATTGCAATTAATGAATATTAGTCACAGTTGCGAGTTTAACAAGGAAATCATTGTGATTATGAAATATTTCTCAGGATGTTCAAATAAGACACAATCAATTAATATAACTCTCAATTAGGTTATATAAATCGGTGATCACAATGAGTCATTATTAAGTTATGTGATAAATGCAAGTTATTTGTCCAATTGAGACAGCAACTATATCCAAGAAAATCCAACATAAGACTTCACTTAGGAGATAATCAAGTCCTAATTAAGGAGTCATAATATTATATGTAGAGAGAAGTCAGAAATCCTGATTAAAAGATCATACTTGAAAGGTATGTCCTAATTTAGTGTCATAAAATCAGAGATATGACACAATCAAGAGATGATAGTCATAATTGAAAGTTATGTTCTAATTTAGTGTCATAAAATCAAAGATATGACATAATCAAGAGATGAGAGTCATAATTGAAAGATATGTCCTAATTTAGTGTCGTATAATCAAAGACATGACATAATGAAGAGGTGAGAGACATAATTGAAAGTTATGTTCTCATTTAGTGTCATAAAATCAAGATATGACATAATCAAGAGATGAGAGTCATAATTGAAAGTTATGTTATACTTTAGTGTCATAAAATCAAAGATATGACATAATCAAGAGATGAGAGTCATAATTGAAAGTTATGTTCTGATTTAGTGCCATACAATCAAAGATATGACATAATCAAGAGATGAAACTCATAATTAAAAGATACGTACTAATTTAGTGTCATATAATCAAAGGCATGACATAATGAAGAGATGAGAGACATAATTGAAAGTTATGTTTTAATTTATTGTCATAAAATCAAAGATATGACATAATCTTGATTATGTCATATCTTTGATTTTATTACAATAAATTAGGACATAACTTTCATTTATGACTCTCATCTCTTGATTATCAAAGATGACAGAATCAAGAGATGAGAGTCATAATTAGTCAAATCAAGGAGATGCAATCACAAGAAACAAGTTGTAATATAGAGTAACAACCCACTGAAAAAAAGAAATAATTAATTTAGAAGTTCCAATTAGGAGATATGTCAAAAGACCTGATTAGAAAACTTATAATAAAATATTTTAAAGAATTAATTAGCATTTAAAAGTCCCAGATGAAAATTGTAATAACTAGTTTTAGGTCCTAATAAAGAGATATAATTGTAATCAGGATCTAAACAAGTTGTAGGTCCCAATTAAGAAATAAAATAAAATTGAGATTTGAAAAAATTGAAATTACAAGTTGCAGGTCCCAGTTTAAAGATATGATCATAATTAGGATTCAAAAAAGTTGTAATTACAAGTTGTAAGTCCCAATTAAGAGATAGAAATAAAATTAGGATTTGAAAAAGTTATGGGTCGCAATTGAAAGATTTTAAAGAATTAATGCGTGTGTAAAAGTTCAAGATGAAAATTGTAATTACAAGTTTTAGGTCTTAATTAAGATATAGAATTATAATCAGGATCTAAACAAGTTGTAATTACCAGTTGTAGGTCTTAATTAAGAGATATAATTATAATCAGTAATTACAAGTTGTAGGTCCCAATTAAGAGAGAATTAAAATTAACATTGGAAAAAGGGGTAGGTCCCAATTAAGAGATCTAATTATTATCAGGATTTGAACAAGTTGTGTCATAATTAAGAGATAGAATCATAATCAGGATTTGAACAAGCTGTAATTACCAGTTGTAGGTTCCAATTAAGAGACATAATTAGTAATTACAGGTTGTAGGTCCTAATTGAGGAATAGAGTTATAGTTGAGATTAAAAAAGTTGTAATGACAAGCTGTAGGTCCTAATTATGATACAGAATTGAAATTAGGATTTGCAGGTCCCAATTGAGAGATATACTTGTATAATTGAGGCCTATCCAATTGAGACCCAAGTCAGAGATATAATTATAATTAGGAATCATCATAAATGAGAGGTAGAGTTTGCAATGAGTTATTTGAAAATATATTTGGACTTTGATTAGGAGACAGATTGATTGTAATTGAGTGATGTAAATCTCAATCAGGAATTATAAATCATAGGACTCGGAGGATTTCTGATATGTGAAAGATTTCATTCCAAAAAGGTTTCCATGAATTAACATGAAAGCGGTCAAATAACAAGTTTTAAAGAAAGCCAAGTGATGAAATGGTATTCATATAAACGACTCTGAAGTCTCAAAGACGGGTTTGCAACGCCCCCAAGAAGTGATATTGCATACAGAGTGTTCCAAAACTACACACTTTGAAAAACGAATAGTTTGTTGTTGTTTTTCCGTCACGAAGCGAATTCATAATTTCAAGACGATGCCGACCCGATTACTAAAAACGAAAACTAACCGGACACATCACCTAAACCTACTCTATATACAGCGTATCAAACAGTAGCCTACTGTTACATCTATAGTACCACAAATGGATGTTTCCGACGTCACTCTTACGAGCGTTCCATCAAAGAAACGACTTGTATCATCACAGATTAAATTCCCCCCGACAGCGATCGAACTTTATCGTCTCGTCACCGCCCGATTGACGAACCTGGTGCAGGCTTTTTTCCAGCGGCACTGGGTGCACCACAATTCCTTGTACTCGACGCCGTAAACCTTGCGGCACTTACGTCCCTCCTTTTTCGCTTTCTTGGTAGACGAGGTTTTCGTGGGGTACTCTTTCTTCCACTCTTCTTTGCTGTCTTCCGAGTCGTAGTTCTTCTCCTCGCACCCGAAGCACCTGCCGTTCTTTTCGGGGCTCCTGAGACGGCAGTCGAGGCACTTTTTGAAGGTCGGTTCTGGAGACAGGGAGTTCTCTTCGCTGCTTGAAGGCTGAGGAGACTCCACATCGAGGATCTGGTCCCAGGTGGATGACAGCTTCGGGAAGCTGAAGAATAAACTGGCTTGGTCACCGTGAAATAATTATCTGTAATATACACCTCAAGATATCCAAAACAAGCTCTTTTCTCATTCACCATCACCAGAACTCTTCTCAAAGGAGAAAAGTGTTTGTTTTGGATTAATTCTATGCCAGAGTTTTCAGTTCTACCTTTTTTCACCTGGAGATATGACAATTTGAGATGTCAAATTGGCATGTATATTGAAGGGAGTAATTTAAATACAGAGAAATTTGTTTAAGTCAATGCTGTATCATCAGCAAGTGCTTGGCACTGCAGCAGGTAAGTAAAGTAAGTAACTGATGTATATCAAGAATAATAACGGACCAAGTACCGAGCCCTGAGGTACCCCATAAGTCACATTGGTATGAAGTTATGAGCTCTAATAGTTTTTCATCAAATACATACAGATTGCACATTTGATATGGAATGGCTTACTGGGAAGTAAGAGATTTATTTCAATTGATTTCTGTATTTCAAAAATGGCTTGAAAACTGCTGTTTATTATTTATCTGAATCAAGACAACATCCCTATTCCATCTATACTGGAACATTGAAACAGACCACATCAAATAATGATTTCATTTAGGGCACACATGCCATTTTCTATGTTGGCAACATTGTGTATTTATTATCAGTTGGCTACTCTGTGTATGTGTCATTAGTGACAGCTGTCATATGTCGCTGATGTTTAAAGTTGATTTTTTAGTTTGATTCGCTGTTTGAAAGTTGTTTTCACCATATTGATATCATCAATAAGGTTGTTTTTGGAGCACATGTATTTTTTCCGAGTTGGCTACTCTGTATATATGTCATTAGTGACAGCTGTCACATGTCGATGTTTATAAGTCCTTTTTTGAGCTTTATTCGCTGTTTGAAATGTGTTTTAATTGTACTGATTTCATCATCGACATCAATAAGGATTCTGTTTGAAGCAAATGTATTTTTTCCGTGTTGGCTACTCTGTGTAAATGTCATTAGCGTCAGTTGTCATTTGTCGTCGATGTTTATGTTGTACAATTTGTGTTTTATTTACATGACAACTGACACTAACATCAAATACACGGAATAGCCAACCGAGAAAAAAAATACATATAGTTCAAATGAACTACTATGAGCTCTAGTTCTGTAAACACTGAATGGCTCCTTGAGCAACTTACAGTCATTCGATTCATTCCCTACCAAGAATCATCAAGCAATACTCACATTTCAACATCATTTTCTTCACAATCGACATCATGCCCATCGAAATCTGGTCTGTCCTTATAAAATAAATCGACGTCTTCTTCTATTATCAGCTTCATGATTTTTCTTTCGTTTTCTTTAACGCCATTCAAGTGCTCATTCAGTTCCATATCGTCGTCCCCGTATAAGTCGCACAGAAAGCTTTCGCTTTTGAACAACTTCATGACATTGAAATCTTTTTTATCTTCGGGTTTTTGAACAACTGAAAGGGAAGAATTAACGATAATGACTGCAATTCCTCAAGGGGGAGAGCGCGGCATATCAAATCAATTTTACCTGGAATTGTAGGGGGTACAATTTTTTCCAAGTCAACTTGATCATCGTCTACAGTTTTCTTTTCCTCGCAATAGCTCTTGATTTTTGTTTCCGTATCTAAAGAAGTCGAAATGAAAGCGGAGAAGGTCCTGAAGTTTTCTATACATTTTTCACAAATTAGGGGATTTTCAGTCAGGTTCAAAGTCTAAAACAGAGGTTCTCAAACTTATTTTGTCTACCGCCCACTTCAAGAATTAATTATTTTCTAGCGTCCCCCAAATTTTTTTACTTTACTACATCTTAAGAATCACAATCGCAGTCATTATTTTAATAATTAAGTTATGTATGTCATGTGAAAATAAGACTCTCTGATTGGAGGTAATGTAAAACACCATTTTGTAATATAAGTAAAACTTTTATTCATGTTATTAAAACAAACATTTCAATTCGAATTTTGAA
>WOGR01009154.1:0-11484 GCA_015342045.1 Leptinotarsa lineolata | reverse complement strand
AGAAATGAATAGTAAAAACATTTTTGAAAACAAGCTTTCATTTAAATGCGCTAAAAAGAAGAAAATACATTTGAAGTAAATCAAGCAGAAATGAATAGTAAAAAACATTTTTGAAAACAAGCTTTCATTTAAATGCGCTAAAAAAAAGAAAATACATTTGAAGTAAATCAAACCCGTCATACAGTATACAATTTTATATGATATAAAAGTTTGTCGCGAGAATATATCTTGACACGAGTAATTCTAAGTTGAAATTTATGTAGTTTTTATAAAAGAAATTTACTCAGGGAAATCTCGCGGCAAGCTTTTATATCATATAAAATTGTATAATGTAACAAAATGATGGGTTTGATTTACTTAAAAATTGATTTTCTTCGTTTTAGCGCACCTGAATAAAATCTTGTTTTCAAAAATGTTTTTTTTACTATTAATTTATTTTTTCCTTTTTAGTGCATTTATATAAAAGCCCGTCTTTAATGTTTTTTTAATCAGTCACTTTGACATAGGTATGACTAATTTTAGTAAAATCGGACCAAATTACAAAATCACCAAACTCGTCAGCCATATTGGAGCCGCTATTTCGAAACCAACATATACCAGTTTTGAATAGAATCGGACCATAATCACAACACTCATCCGCCAAATTTGAGCCACCATTTTGGTTTTTTTCTAAAAAGAAAAAAAAATCGTGATGCATTGTCACCGGAATGATGTACACCTGCCACATTTCAAGGTAATTGGACCACTAGAAGTAGGTCAAAATTCACTTGCAAGATTCCACCCGTACATACATACAAGCTTGCAAAAAAAATTAATAAATTCAAGATGGCGGACGAGATTTGTAATTATATTCCGATTCGATTCACAATTGGGACATGGGGTTTTCTTTTACTTATTCTTGACTAGTCATTTGTCGTCCGATGTACATATGCATGCAAAATTTCAGCTCAATCGTAAACCAGAAAGTGGGTCAAATTTTACTTGCGAGATTTGAATACAGTTAGACACCGAAACAGGTAAAACTAAATAAAAAATCTCCGACCTTCCAGATACCAATTTTGAATAGAATTGGACCATAATCACAAAACTACTTGTCCACCATAATGGAGCCGCCATTTTGTTTTTTTTTAATAACAATTTCATAATGCATTTTCAACGAAATTATCTACAACTATCAAATTTCAAATCAACCGGATGATTAGAAGTGTGTCAAATTCAATTTGCAAGATTTGATTACAGACACACAGTCAGATACCGATATAGGTGAAACTAAATAAAAGCTTGTAAAAAAAAAACCTTAACAAATTGTTTTACCGAGTTACCAATTAGTATTTTTTCTTTTTCAGGCAACATCACATTGCTTGGTCTGAGCCCAAAATCACTACGTAACAAATTTTTGTGCAGCAGACATTTCGACCAACTATTTCTTCAACATAAATGGTTGCCATTTGATGCTGTCCCAAACAAACATCACTCACAAGATGAATCTGAAGATGATGACGAGAAGGAAAATCTGATATTTGAACAAAGTATGGTTAGAAAAACATATGGTGGTCCTAGGGATTCGAACCAGTAACAAGATCAGCCATCAACAAGTAAATCGGACTTTGAAGAAATACTTTCAAGTGAATCTACGGATGAATGGTTGACAGAAATTCAAAATTTTCCTATTACAGCATATCGCAAAAGAAGATTTCCATCAGATCAGGAACAAATTGCATCTTTGAAAGAGCAACTGAAAGATTCTAGAAAGCAAAATAATAATCTTCGAATACAACTTTCCAATGTGCAAAAAAAATATTGAAGGCTTAAGAAGAATGTAAAGAACACAGAAAATATATTGTTGATCTGTTGTTACGCACACAAGTTTTCAAATACTGTAAAGATATTTCAACTAGAATAAAAATAAGGGCAGGGACAAAAAATGCCAAATTGAGTATTTTTAAACATAATTAGTTATAGATATTATAGGAATCATATTATTATTTCGTTTTCATACAAATAAACAGAATGATGTTTTCATATGGTTTCATTGATTCTATCATACCTTTTTTGTTTTGATACTGACACACACACAGACCACACAATATTACTTTTTTTAATTAGAAAAACTCTGATGAAAAATATCTAATTTTGCAATATTTTTTTTATTTTCAATTGAGGATGTTTCCTTTGGAGGGCATTCATATTGAAAATTAAACATTTAAGAATAGAAATCATGAAGAATTTGGAAAAGTCTGAAAGTAAAGATTTATTTCCATTGAGGTGACTGATTGTGATAGACAAAAATATAATGGAGGTCTGTGTATAGTGAGATGCCATTCTGCATCATAAATGTGTTGTGAATGCTTTCTGGTGAGTACATCTTTTGAACAGGCGCGGTCGCAGACCGACATTTTGAGGTTGGCTAGTTGAAAGGACCACACCAACAACCAAAAATGTCATTGAATTCTTATTTAATTCTACTTTTACATAAAATTCCTAATCTCCGACCTCTATCACCCACATACTAATTTTGAATCGAATCTAACCATAATCACAAAACTCGCCCCTATATTGAATTTGAGAATTGTCTAAAAATTCACAACCCCCGATCCCTAAAACCCCCACATATCAATTTTCAATCGAATCGGATCAAAATCACTGAACTAGTAGCCATCTTGAAGCCGCCATCTTGATTTCATTCTTGATTAATAATTCATAACATCTGGCTCCGAAAACCCCCACAAACCAATTTTTAATAGAAACGGATCATAAGCATATATCAAGTATATTTTATTTTTTTTTTCTGTAACAAAAATTTCATAATGCGTTGTCACCGGAATTATGAACACCTGCCAAATTTCAACAAGAAGTTGAACAAATTTCACTTCCCAAGAATTGTACAGAACAAACAGACAAGAAAGCGAAATAATAAAAACGTAGTAAAAAATCATGATCTCTGGCCCAAAAAGCACCTGTATACCAATTTAAAATGGAATCAGACCATAAATCACCTAGCTTGTCTTGAATCTTGAAAAAATATATCTAATCTTTTACTTCAAAATACCAATTTTTAATAGAATTGGAATTAAATTACAAAACTCTTCATCTATCATGAATGCTGATAAAAATCTTTCACATCACCGAAATCAACCTCTATGTTTCTTCCATTGTAAATGTCGTTAATGCATTGTGACTCGAATTTCGAATGATATGTATCCCTGCCAAATTTCAAGATAATTGGATAAATGGAATTGCCTCGAAAACACATTTTCTATACCTTAATATCTATACTCGGTTATTATTTTTCAGTAAATCTGATATTCCAAACATCTAAATGCAAACTATATCTCGACTTTAATTCAGCTCAACATTCATAAATATAATTTGGAATTTTATCAATGAAAGTTTTGCTTTCCTTCCGATGAAGGCACCACATTACAGAATACAATTTCAGAATTTCTGGTAGAAAATTATAGATGGCTCTAGCAACTTCCATAAAATGCATTTACTTTTGTATATAGACTATAGAAAATATACATTTACCTTTGTGGTTGACTGACTATAAATCCTCAGACAATGACAGTCTTATGTAGGTACTTGCTGTATTCGGGGATAAATACCTGTTATAGGTATTTATTTCTGATATAAAGCATGGCAGGCAATTGAGAAGTATGTATGAATTTATTGAAAAAATAATTATCTCGAATGTATTTCGAGAAGATGTGAATTTGATAACAATATAATTTATTAAGAAATGGATGACTATACATTTATTTTATACTCCTAGCATTGAACTTTATTATTATTAATATTCGATAATTTCATTATAATTCACTGTTTGAAAGATATGAATATAGAATCGGGCATGAATACTCGTTTTGTAATACAAAAGAAAAATTGTATGCGAAGTTGAATTCCAATGAATTTGCCCTAACCATCGTTGATCAGTATGTAACTAATAGAAAACAATAAATTGATGGATATAGCCGTTACTACGTGATAGGAGATCATCATGAAAAATGAGAAATGAAACTTTCTATGTTTTTACCTATATAACTATTTGTAAATAATGTTACTGCATTTTCGTCCTATAAGGACATTTTCAAACTTATAAATTAATGTATAATATAGGACGAAACTCCCGTAAAGTTAGTTACAAGTAAAAGTAGTAAAAAACATAGAAAGTTTCATTTCTCATTTTTCTATAATAGAAAACCTTGAATATAGGTTGAAGAAAATAACAATTGTCTGATTTCTACAAAGTTTCTATCAAGTTTGCGACCGGTTTCTGTTTGTTAAACCATTCTCGAGTACCTAACTGATACATTTCATCGAAACAAGTACTTAAATATATCATGGTACAGTAAAGTACCTGCAATAGATACCTGAAATACCAATGGATCCTAAACTAGTTGTCAAAATTCACAAATTCAAAAGGGAAGACCTGCATAGTTCTAGTTGATCATTGAGGAAGTTCCTTTATTGCACGTATGGAGAGATTTCATGTTTTCTTTATTTATTGTGTGGTTTGTTTCTTGTAGGTGTACATATTTAGCTGATTCTTTATTTGGTACAAAACAATTTATTGTAGATAATTTTTTTCTTGGAGAAAATTCGAGAAACAATAGTTACACATCTGATGAATGTTTTTTCGAAGCGATCGGTGTGAGCTGCATGAAAATAGGAAAACTGATTGCGAAAGTAAAATCGTTTCAAGTGGACATGGATTATTCCTCTCAACATCTTCCAGATTTTCTTTACATATCAAATTGGGCTCCAATAGAAATTTTGTTTTTAAACTTTATTGTTTCCAATGAACTTCTTCATAAATAAATTGTGTTTTCAGTTAAAGTTGCATTTACCTTGTTCAAAACAAAACTTCATATTTCCATGGATACGAATCAACGGTTTGAGATAATTAATATTTGAGATGTAAAATATAAATCATTTGATAAAGTGGCTCACAAAATTAATTTCAATTGCTCATTTCCATAAATAAAAACCTCAAAATACTGGTTTTAACACAAGGAATCATCTTTTTCCGGCTAGGTAATGTTATAAATATAAGGCGCTTTCTGGCGCTCATGTATTCAAAACGTATTCGTCTGTGATTCAAATACATTCATTCCTGCATTGAAACGATGACGTCACATTATTTATGATTTGAAACGTATTCATGATGTTGGTAAAGTTGGTTTTGAAACGGAATTTGACCTTACATTACGTCAGTTGTCAGTTTCTGGTTTATTTTGATCGTTATACTTTATAAAGTGCTGAAAATTTTCTATCGAATACATTGTAAAGATGTGCAAATTAACGCTGGAGAATTATTAATTGCACAAATCCGATTCTAATTGAGATTAGAGAAAATTGAAAAGTTTGTTTTTATTATTAAATTTGACATCTGACACAAATTGAATCATTCTATTCTGGCGAATCTTATTATTGATGACGTAACTACGAATCGCTCTTGAATACATACTCGAATACGATTAAACGCCAGAAAACACCTCTGGTTTGAAAATACTTTAATGAAACTAATGTATTCTTACCATATTGTCAGTGTTGCCAACCGTAGCGGAATTCCGTGGGGCCACTCCGTGGTGTCGTAGCGGAAACTCAGGAATATATAGGGGAAAGCTCAATAATATCTTGCACTTAACACTACTGAACTAAAATTAATGATATTTAATCATTTATTTGTGTTCAAATGAGTTTATCTTTGACTAAATGAATTTCTTCGTTCATATTTCAGTAATTAGCATCAAATGGTAGTAACCTCTGTGGTGAAAAATACATGATTTTTTGATTCTCTTCAAATCCGTGAAATTCCTACATTTCTCTTGATTTTTCATATACTAGAGCTTCATCTTTTTCTTAGCCACGTGCTGTGGCGTTGACATCCAGTGTTATCTTCTCTTCCGAAACCATGTGATTGATACCCCTCATGTGTGGAGAATGGTACGAGGAATTTCGAATTGTATTGGAGAATTTGAATGTGAAATTTCATTTCATGATTTTTCATTGACAACGACGTCTTAGAGAGCACGACAGAAATCGAAATACACACATACGTACGTCGATTTCACTCTATTAGCATTATAACGTACCATAGCGGAATGTTTGTCTCGCATAGCGACTTACGCCTCCAAGGTTATTCTGCAACCGTTTTAGGAATCACACGTTGATAGGTAAAACCTCGTTATTCCTTAGCTCGCACAAGTTTCTCAACTTCTGAGAGTTATCGTTCTTATGGGGGCGACAGCTGATTAACGAAAAAACAGATTTTTTTAAAAACAGAATTGGTTGGCAACACTGGTCTCTGTCACTTCGTGAGACTATGAGTGTTCCGTATTGTGCCGTGGTTCCATAATTTTTCGTGTTTAGTATTTCCTTCTTGCTCATGTGTGTGTATTAAATAAATTGTTTTGCTTCATTTTTATCTCGAGCCTACTGTGCTGAGCTGTGGTAGTTACTAATAATAATATATCTTTCAACTTTTCAATTATCTGACTGCTGTAGGATTTTAAAAATGACCCAACCACATAGCAGAAAGCGAGTGTGTTATTACTATGACAGTGAGTATATTATGTACTAATTAACTAATTCTTCATGCATTCACTTACTATGTTCTAAAAATCGACAAAGTATTTATTTTTTCCGTACGATTCATTAGTAATTCCTCATAGCACTTTACGTACGATATTTCGAACTATATATGCAAAATATCTCGATAGACTGATGCAGACCGTAGTTTCTCTGCCATTCTATTGGTCCTTTATCTTTGTGACATACAAATGATGCATATTCCTACGGTTGTACGATGAATACGTTAAAGTGTGTTGAAATATTTCAATGGCAACTTTTTAGTTGATTCTTACATACATTCAATTTTTCAGGTGATATTGGAAATTACTACTATGGCCAAGGACATCCCATGAAACCTCATAGAATACGTATGACACACAATCTACTTTTGAATTATGGATTATATAGGAAAATGGAAATTTATGTGAGTACTTTTAAAGATCCAACTTTGCCTAGACCCGGTTTTTAAACTGTGGAGCCCGCCCCCCAAGAGGGACTCAGAGGCCTTCATAGGGGGGCGCGGGCCACTTGTATAGTTAACTATAAAAAACCTGCGACTTGAAACGACCAATAAATAAACATTTTTAATTGAAATTAACTGAGATTGACTCCTGTTAGGAACTTGTTGTTTCCTCAGTGGTCGAATGATAAGAACCTTATTAGAAATGAACAAAAAATTACGTCTCTAGGTATACCGAAAGCGCGTCCTCGACGCACTCGGACCATTTCGGGCACGTTTGAGCGGCTCGTTCATGCAAGCACATGCTTGTTCGTTCATGTATGGAGAGTTTTTTACTTCAAAATCTGTGAATTTAAAACGAATGAAGTTGGACAGTACGGGTTCTTTTGCAGAGTCAAACCAAAAACTACTTGAAGCTTCTCATGAGTTGTAATATCTCATTACTAAAGAAAAAAAAACATTATCGGAGAAACACTGGTCAAACCATGTATGTAAAAAGCAGCTGAGATCGTTCTTGGACCAGAAAGTAAGAGGGTCATGTGGCACCTTGTTGAAAGCGATTTTAGTCCTCTGTTCAGCAATATAAAGTTTTTTAAGTTTGGTGCAATCATAACTGAAAATTGATTTTTAGGATGTAAAATTTTGATAATGTCTCTAGGTATCACAAAACTTTATGTAGAATGAAGATAATAATGCTACATAATATTTAGAATGTAATTTTCAATGTACTTTACAATTAAATTAAATGTTCAAAATGACTACCATTAGCTTCTTGACAATAACCGAGGCGATTTTGGAATTCTCGTACAACATTTTGTATGACCTCGGGGGTTATTTTGTTAATTTCTTTTGTTATCCAAACTTTTAAATCAGCAATATTGTTTGGTCTATTAGAATATACTTTAGATTTTAAATAACCCCATAAGAAGTAATCGAGAGGAGTCAAATCGGGGGATCTAGCCGGCCATTTGATCGTTCCACGTCTTCCAATCCACCTATTGGGAAAAACCTCGTTTAAATAATTTCTAACTGTACGTGCAAAATGCGCTGGAGCTCCGTCTTGTTGGTAGTAAATAGTTCGATCCATCTCATTTGGATGATTAACATCAGGAAAATGTATTTGTAATGTAGGCACTGAAAAGTTAATCAAAAAATCTAGATGAACCTCACCATTAACAGGGCCCTCAAAAAAAATAAGGGCCAATAATTTTATTGTTAATGATACCAGCCCAAACGTTGACTTTTTTAGGATTTTAAGTGTGAGTCTTCGCACACATCCAGTGAGGATTAGCTCTGCTCCAATATCTACAGTTCTGTCTGTTGAATGTTCCGTTTGAATGAAACATCGCTTCATTAGAAAACACCATTTTGTTTATGAACTACAAATCTGCGTTCATTCTGTCTATTATCAATTTACAGAATTCTTGCCTTCTATCAGGATTATCTTCATTTAACTCCTGAACCAACTGAACTTTGTGAGGGTGGTATTTTTCTCTATGTGGAACTCTCAAAATACATAATTTACTAACATCATTGTCGGCGGCAAGTTCTCGAGTTGTCTTAGGCGGATTTTCCTCAATCTCTAGAAGTACATCTAACTTTTATACAACAGTAAATTGAACATTCCTACCTGATTTTCCAATATTTTTACTTGCCTAGTTTCACGAAATTTTTCAATTTTGCTAACTGTAGACTGCGACACGTGTTGATCAGGGTATTTATTATTAAAAATTTCACAAACCTCCTTTCGAGTTCTTGTTTCATTACCACAACCAAACATAATTGCAATGTCTATTCTTTGAGTCCCGGACAAATGAGCCATAATTAAATTCAATATGCCCACAAATAATATACTGACGTCTTTTAGTAACTTTAAATTCCTAAATGACTGCAGCCTACTAGATTCATATCAGTTGTTTATTTGGCTTTTTGTCTAATATTTTAGTATCTTCCAAGATTTTTTCTAGGATTCAAGGTTAGTAAGGAGCGTGTTACAGGGATGGTCTGTTCAATGGATTGGGTTATTGTCAAGAAATGAATAATGGTGGTCATTTTTGTAATACCTAGCAAAAGCTATGTATGTCAATATTCATTTTAACTTCGTTAAGAGAAAGATTTCTTCAATTATGAATTTTTGGGCTTCGACCCCGTATCTTCCTACAATGTAGGTACCCTTATGGCTACACCGAAGAGTGTTTGTTTATATAAACAAAATTTATCGGCATTCGAAAAAATGCATAGTCAGATATATTGGTCACGTAGTTGAAACTGCCTCGGATGTAGCGTGAGAAGGAATCTGTAAACTGAACAAAAATAAGTTTTCACAAAGGAATGTTTCAGAGAGAGAAGGTAGGGAATTATGCACCCATGATTTCTTTCTGGCTTTTTGAAAGATGAGGAGAGGAGTCTTGCTGGTGCCACGCAGGGAAGCGGTCACGAGAGCCCGTCAAGGGGTTCACTTTCTCGGCCGTCGAGGCTGAGGATGGTGGCCAAAATAGTAGAATTGATTCATTAGGGGCGTGGTGCGAAATTTTGAATAATTCAAAATGAAAGTGTTGGTGTTGACGACTCACCGGATCAACAGAACCTAGGGGTTGACCAAAGAAGCGTTATGTGAGTGTTTGTATTTTCGTTTATATACTAACCAGTTGATATTGAGAGAGTTCACATTTTATTTTGTCCGAGTTCATTTTCTATTTGCAAATATGATATATATCGTTGGGTTCCTAATGTTGGTTATTTAGCTAGAGTTCAGATTACAATTATAAAAGAGAGCAAATTTTAGGTTATACACCACTCTCTCTGAAAAAAAAGTAAAACTGAAAGTATTTTGTATTGTAAAAGTGTTTTTATTCATCTTATTACAGTGTTCTCATAAGAGTAGTCGAAAATATATCTCATGCGTAAAAAAGTTTGGTGCTGAATTTTACGAATTTTTCGTTAAAATATTGAAGAACTCGATTGCAATATTTTTTTTTTCAGTAGCAGAGTGGGAAATGAAAAACGTTAAAGAGAATTCAGGTAAATATGACAACATTTCTTTGTTTACTTCGATTTTCGAGCCGAATATTTTTCATCTTCATATCGACGTCCTGTATAAAGTATCATGTTATTTTATAGATAATTCAACTGCACAATTCGCGAAGAAAATTGAGAAACGTTATAGTACAACTCCTAAAAACTATTGTGCTTGCAAGCATGATTAAAAATATTTGGGAAAATCATATATTTGAATTATTGAAAAGTGCTTTGTTTCGTCATTTTTGACCTTCGATCCCATAAAACCTTCAATTTGTGCGATTCTCATTATTTCACGTTATATTTTTATAACTTCATAATGAAAGAATTCCTACTTTTTATCACGGTGACTCTGTCATTGAAATTCAAAAGGAGTTCGAGTTTAATTATATTTCAATGTTTTAGCACTTGAGATCTTCACAGTGCACGCCTATCTCTGTGCATTTGCATTCTACGCAAGGACCCGACAATTCTAAAATGATTCGTCCTACTCTGTACATTCTACCGTAAATATTACATCCAGCCAGGTTTATGACTAAGCCCGGGTCAGTATTAGAATCGATGTGATTGAGGTTATGTTCTTTATCTGGAGAAATGTGAGCTGTATTTGATTTCTTTGCCATGAATGAAGACGTTGTGTATTGTTCACTAGTGTTGTTCAATCTCGTTTTTTGAAGTTTAGTAGAATGGTTTGGACTTTTCGTTTCTTCTTTCTTCTTGGGAAATAACAAAAGCTGAAGAACCTTTTCCAATGATAATTCATCTGAAGTACTCTCTTCGGTTGTTTGTGTTATATACGATGAATTTACCTTTTGTATCTGTTCTTCATCGGGTTTTTTTGTTTTATTTTTATTTCGAGGAAACACAGGTTGTGTTTTTTGTTTATCTGATTTTTCTGTCGTACTTTTTTTTATAAAGAAAGGCGTCGTATTGATTATTAACGATTCCAAATTAGGCGCAGGTTCTGTTCTAATAACATCTTTGATATAATTGGGGATGATGACTCTTTCAGAGACATTCTCTGACTTTGTTCCATTGGGTCGTTCCAGTATCGTGGCAACTGCTTCATTATCTGCAATGTGAAATTAATAAATGAATGAATTTCAACTACAGTTTATTGTATTCAATTGAAATTTTTTGACAAAGTTTCAGTTCAATGTAAAAAATTATGTGAGTTATCAATTTAACCCGCCATCAGTAGCGTGGTCAAAAGTTACGCGATGGGTCGTTTGTCAGATTTCATCTAACGTACCGTGACTGAATACTAATGATAAAAAAATAACATTTCAAGTGGAAGATGAAAAAGAATGTTGCTCCAATACTCAAAAATAACAAATACACAGTGCAAAATCTTTTAATTAGCAAACACCCAAAGAAAAAAATTCGACTAATTTTAAAAGTACCATTAATATTTTGAATTTTAATACTTTAGA
>WOGR01009153.1:0-11485 GCA_015342045.1 Leptinotarsa lineolata | reverse complement strand
ATTATTTCAAAATACGGTAAATTAACATCAAAAACAGACATGTTTCAGGATTATTTCTTAAAATGACCTGTTTAGCTAAATATGAATTTGTTCCATACTTTACGGACACAGTGTATATTTATGTGTATATTTCAATTATGGCATTCAACTGTATGTTATTGTGTCTCTTTTGTATTATTTACATCATTTATTATATTGTGGTGCTAACTTGGGTGTATTGGATACTATATTTCTTTATTTCTTCTTTATTTTTATATCTGTATCAGCGTTAGTTACCTGTACTTTGCATTTGAGAAACAAGTGCTTTCACTTATCTCCATAGTATTTTATTCAGAACATATGTAACCCTTTAGTGTAAGATATTTCCTTCACTCTGAATAAAGTTATTATTATTATTATTCTCTCAGTGAGTCACTGAAAATGTACTGAGCTCAAAATCACTCTTTCAATGAACTACGGCTCTATTTATGTACCCTTTTCCACATAATTACTGTTTGGAGTCAGGCATAAAATCACAATAATGTCAGCCAGGAAAAGCGAGTGTGCTCGACCACACTGCTGAAGCAAAACTTCTTTCGCTCCATTTATAAGGAGCTCAATTATAAGGTACTAACTATAAATTTTGATGAAACACATTTCTCCTGTAACAGTTCCTGCTCTCCACCTTATGATAGACTCTTTGTTTACACTCAAGAGTTACTAAAATTAAATACTTGGGTATTTTCCTAGAATCTAACATGAAATGGGATGAACATAATATATAACAGTGTGCCTCACTTCTCATGGAAACACCCCAGTATCTTCCGTAATAATCAAAGTAGTACGATGAAACTATCAAGACTGATGAAAATGCTGAAAATGCACATACCAACTGAATGGAGTTGACTGAAGTGTTATACACTGCCCGCAACTCGCGATGGAACAATCCATTTTTACAATAAAACATACAAGGGAGCAAAATAGGCTCAAAATTCCTTCAGATTCGAGATCAGAATTACCAACCTATGACGAATACAATTTACTCCTGAGAAAATTTCAGTCCCTGAAAATCCGAATTTTTCTTACTTTTCATGGAAACACCCCCGTATCTTCCATAATAATTGAGATAGAATGATGAAACTGATAGGTGTGATGAAAATGCTTAAAATGCACCTACCATCTAAAGTAGGTTGGCCAGAGTGATATACACTGCTCACCAACCGCGATGGAACAACTCATTTCTACGGTGGAACATACTAGGGGGCAGAATACCTGAACCCCTTCATTCTATCTGTAGAGTACTCTCAGGTATCAAATATGTAGACATTTTCACGGATTCGTTTGGCTATGAGATGTTGGAAAGGTTGAATTATTTCAGGTATTCAATTGAACATCAAATATCCTGAAGTTTTTTGATATCATATGTTATATGTTCATCCCATTCCATGGTAGAGTCTAGAAATATACCCAATTATTTCATTTTAGTTACCAACGAAACGATATTTGTTTTTTTTGAATGTTAACAATCAGACTCTCAAAATGAAGGCTCTTCCAGTCTTTATTTTGAGAGTCTGCCAGTCAGCCGCCTGATAAAAAAGGTAGTGTAATCCGCGAAATCAATTTCAACTTGACTCCTCAGTGAGAACAAATTATCTATAGATCTGTTGGAAAAAATTTGGCCTAGTATAATACCTTGAAGCACTCCATATTCTACCGATTTCTTACGACTGAACACATTTTCGAGTTTAACAATCTGTTTTCTGTTTGTAAGATATTCTTTGAACAGTTTCAATTCACAATTTTCAATTCCGCTATTTTCTACAAATTGCAAAAGTTGATAATGGCTTACTGTATCGATAGCTTTGCATAAATATAGGAAAATACATAACATGTACATTATTGAAATGAATATAACTCAAATAATCTTGCTGTGTGGGAATCACAATACAATATTCATGCCTAGGTGTATCCCATATATTCAGTGAGATAATTTACAAGGAAAACATATTTTACATTTTATGTGAAATATCGATATATCACAAATATGTATGAGACTGACTCGGAAAAAAGACATTGTATAATTGGAAGTGTAAAAATAAAGTAGTAATGGAAACCCTATTTATAATATTTATTTCGATTACTATAAGGTATAATTTCATGATTCATTTAAAAAATTGAAGAGCGATAATGATATAAGAAGTGACACTTGACACTATGCTACCAAGCATGGTCAGGTTGACAACAAAAAATCCCGACGCAGTCAAGCGTGGGTTTCGACGAGCTACTTGCTGTGACAGATCCTCCAACTCTTCTTTCAATCGTTCGTAGTTTGCTCTTTTTTTCATATTGTTGATCAGATTGTAGCATATGACCATGGTCCGGTTAGCTTCTTTTTCAACGAAGTGGCCCGCTGTAGATAGAAACACCACCTTCAACTGAAATAAAACAAGTTTTTTATTTGGTTTATTTTGATTTAACGGTATTAAGATTACAATTGAGAAGTTGATGTTGATAGCCTCCGTCCGTTAAGATTTTCAACGGCCAGAGGTCGTTAAGAAATCACTTGTTCGAATATTTTTTTCAAAATGCTAACATTAACAATAATAATGCTAACAATAACAATAATTATGATAATACTAACTATTTATGAATATGCGAAGTAATTTGATAATGGCTATCATTTTTTATACTAGTTTTTCGGGGTTTATAATCTTCCATAATATGAAAAAATAAAAGATAAATCAATAAAGAATCTGCTGAAGTATAGAAGATCCGGAGCAGTTTGTAAAAAGGGCTCTCAATGAAATTGGTAGAAGCAATATACAACATATACTGATCTCACATTCCACCCAACTAACACCATACCTTATGTTCCCTGTTTGTCTGAGAAAATGGGACGCATCGGTCATAAGTATGATGTAAGAACAACTTTCAGAAACACCAACACATTGAGATCTCTTTTGACACAAACTGAACCCGAAAATACAGTTGAAAGAACGAAAGATTGTGTTTACAATATACCTTGTTCCTGTGGAAAGTTACATAGGTGGAACCTCAAGACCCCTAGATGTGATAAAAAATTAACATCGTGAATATATAGAGAGAATAAATAGAGAGAAGACAGATAGGAGGATCAGGGTTAGCAGAACATATTCTGAAATCATTTGGTGATCACACCATAGAATGGAATGAAACCAAAATCATTACCATATATTCTTTCAGCAGGTAGCAAGTATATTGCAAATAGTTCTGTGGAAATGGATCATACCTGGTTGCCATTACTAAGAAAAGAGGTTGAAGACGAAAATATAAACCTTTACTGAACTGAATTCTCAAAAAAACATCCAGTGTGTCTGTTTATGTGGACTGTCACGTGTGGCATCTGGACATTTAATTCGTTTGACTTATATCATAACAAATTGAGAAATATCCAATTTGAGGCGAGATTTTCATAGTAAATACAGGTTTTGAAAACGGAAAAGGATTAATTTCCGAAACGTTAACCAACTAAAGAAGCTAAGTATTAATATTCAATTTTTTCAACTTGGTAGGCAAAAATTTATGAATACAAGTTACTGACTAATTGGACTTTTCAGTTTGCCCTTTACTACACTCCAGCAGATTCTCTATTGATTTATCTTTTACTTTTTCAGATTGTGGAAGGTTATAAACCCAGAAAAACTAGTATGACATATTGAGTCCTTCACAAACAAAAATTTCGTTCAAAGAGTGCTATCATTTGTAATCACTATTCCATCGATGAGACATTTACCATCTATAGCACTAATATTAAAACTTGTTGTCGGTGTTGTCTCATTACTATGAAAAAGTTGTCTCAATTTCTTCATTTGGGCCTATTCCAATTTGCGGTTGGTTAGTACAGGTAGAGGAGGCGATGGCAGGTATGTTGCTTGTCGTTCGCTCCAACTTTGTTCGAGGTACGAAACTCTAAATTAATTGAATTTTTGAATATGAAAATCATCGACATGGTGTTGATGTAGGACACTACCTTGTATTAACGAGAGGCCAAATAGCTCGAAACCGGTCTGGAAGTGCCAATAATTCCGTTTCAATAATTGAAAAAAATTCCAGCAGTGGTGACGCCAAAATCATATGCAGGAATTACTTCTGTGAAGAATCTCGCATTGACACCTGTCTGTGTCACGCTCTTCGTAGTGATAGCCAGGGGAGTAGTTGTTTTCTGATAGATGTCGGTGAATCAACCTACTGGGTGGGTAAGGGAAGACTGGCCTGAACGAATTTTGTTCCTTCAGATGATTTGATTAACAGCCAGCCAGACTTCAAGTATGCTCACTTACTATTGATGAAACACCGTAATTTATATTTATATCAAATATCTTCTTCAATAAGCATACCTATTCATTATTATGTGAATATCTTGAATTGAAATTTTATGACAATATTGATTGTATATAAATGTAATTATTAGATTCAACAAGTATTTTTCGATAAATTCCCAAACACACGCCACTGCAAGTAGAAAACGACCCGAACACACATAAAATATTCCATTTGCGACTCGTTGCATTCATCACATTTCATTATCAGAAAACAGAGTGTGGAAAGTTATACTCATTTTAGTATGAAATTCAAAGTGGACCTTCATAATATTGCTAACATTTCTAAAGCTGTATCTATAGACAAACCAAAGATGGGGCTTTGTATACGAGTTTCAGTTGTTACTAGTGAAGTTTTGAATAGGCCAAAAAAAAATAATATGATTTCATAACAGGTACCTCACTATAACCGTTCTCGGGTTATTGATTTCTTATGAAAATGCTAGGTACAATTAGAAACTAAATAAAATCATCCCTTCGGACTAAACATAAAAGAATTTCTTGGCTATTGGTTTATATAAAACCCGTTTCTCAATATTATACAGAATTTATAACAATCATTGTCACTCTTTTAAATTTTGGAGAAAAATAACTTTGTTATTTCAAATATGACACCTTATTTTTTTTTTGTCTGAACAGTATAAAATTCAATTATCTTTCATTTCATTTTCAAATATTAGTTCTTATTTCAAATGCATTATTTGAATAAACATAGCTTTGAAACGACATTTATTCAACTTGAAAGAATTCTTATTGACAGTTGTCATACTCCACTTCATCGAAAATATGTTCTGTTCACTAAAATGAAGTTTATTGCTTCGAACCTCAACTAAATAGTCCTCAAACTACATTTGGAGCATGGCGTCTATAGATATATAAACTCTTCAAAACTGATTTTTCAGATGAATATAATCTACAAAAGGTTCCATTTCAACAACTCGCAGGTTTCACACAGACGGCACTTCTTGGGTAATGGACCGTTACACAGATAAAGTGATATTCACATAGATGAAAACTAAACAGATATTGTGATATTCACATAGATGAATACTACATGTATAATAGTACTTCATTTTATATTTTTCACATTTTAAAAGTGATTTTTTCAAAATCGAGTAAAAACGATGGTCTTGACACCACTGACGTTTGATATGGCAACACCGTTAAACTTATACATATTGCATAGTTCAATTTTCTACTTTTTTCTGTTATCTTGTTTCTCTGACGGTACGTACGACATTGCCAACTTGTTTGTGAGGTCGTTTCGTTAAAGAGATATTTGAGTGGGTAGCATTAATTCAATAGTTATGTATATGATTTACATAAATCATATACATTTTTGGATTGTGGTTTGAGATGAGGTAGTGACGTCACAGTAAACTTTGATTTTCCTCCGGAATGAAGAAATATGGATCTTACTTTCTGAATAATGAACCATTTTTTATAGAACTATCGGAAAATTTGAATTTTATCATTTTGTATCCCGGAACCTGTACCGTGTAAATATTAAAAAAAATCGTTCACCACCAATTCTAGCTGAAATTTCTACCATGAATTATTGATTTTCAACTTTTTTTGGAAGCCATCCGCTCAAATAATTTTCACTAGGACACGAATGGAAAAATTTTTTTCATTTGGCGATGCTGCTGGAATTGCAGTGAGATATTCTTCTGCAGTCTTTCCTGAAAATGCAAAAAATTATCACTGTGCAGTTCAGACAATTTTCGAAAAACATGAATCAGTTCTCTATACATTTTTACCATTTCATGCAAGTGGCGGCAAATCCAGAGAAGAAATTGGTCTTCTGTCACAGAAATATCAATTTCTTCTAGACACAACAGTTTTTATTCGACGACTATATAGAATAAAACTGCATCACTCGTACAGGACTCATATTTTTTCAAATACATCAGTATTTCAGGTTTGATAAATAATTGTCATCTACATTTAAGATATACTCACCCCACTAACAAATATCCAGGCAGCACTAACCAGAGCCAATTTTTCTCCAAAACGAATATCAGCCATGGGTTCTTTGAGAACTGTATACAAAATCATGACACTGGTATATTGTACAACATATCCAATGATAAATAATACAAAAAATAGTATAATCAGACCAAACAAGTTATTCACATCGTTCACCACTTCGCAAAGAAAATTGTGGTATCTCGTCACTTTCTCTAAGATGTCTTGAGGATTTTCTTCAGAATCAACTTCTTTAGTGAGGTCTGTGACTATAGAAAGCTGTCCATGATCCTGCGATGTCCCTCCAATAGTTTCGAGGGTACCATTTAATATTGAGAATCTGTTGAATATCTCGATTGCCAGCCAAAACCACAACATTGTTAAGACACAAACTTGACAGTACTGAATATTTCTCACCACGTAGTACTTATACATGTTCATGCTGACAGAGTCCAACCATACCCAG
The DNA here is from genome assembly GCA_015342045.1 of Leptinotarsa lineolata. Lineage (NCBI taxonomy): Eukaryota > Metazoa > Arthropoda > Insecta > Coleoptera > Chrysomelidae > Leptinotarsa > Leptinotarsa lineolata. The sequence goes on along the minus strand of WOGR01009153.1, from coordinate 4,714 downwards.
CTGTCTAAAATAATAATTGTTGGTACAATCAAAACAGCAGTTGGAAAACTTATCCAAAAAATTGTTTTCAATTTTCTGCAACATGGGTTGACACCCATATTTTCATCAAATTTGGGAAGGTTGTCGAGGATATCATGTAACTTTCCAGGATACATCGCAATCATTTGCATCTCAGCTGTTGCTACTGCCACTGTCAGAAACACATTTGCAATTTCATCGGCTATTCTGATAACTGTTTGATATGAATCGAAAACAGGGCTCAATTTTCCGAAAAATGAAATTATGGCCCCGCAAACCTCAATCACGAGTCCTGTGATTGCTAATAATCGGTACCAGCAGGTACTTTCCTTTGGAGTGGCGACTCCAAGGAAGTTGCATAATTTGAGAATATATCTAAAATAAGACAGTTTTCCGCGATTTACCGTAGACTTCATTTTATCAACGCAACGAATGAACTACTGCACGATGGAGTAATCACCTAATATTGTTAATGGTTAGGGGTTGGTTAATCAATGGCGCAGCAAAATATTTTTCAAGTCAGAGTGATAATTATGAACTCCATTAAATAGATATTTCCATTACAAATTTCTGAGTATGTAAGAAATAATCCCATAGAGCAGATGTCCCAATGATGTATATTATCGTGTTTTCTGTGATTTCCGGGTTTGGCCGTGGTCTTCTTTGGTTATAATATCCAAACGTTTCAGTTGCATCTGCGGCAGTCATCTTCAGTGGCATGGTCAAAGTACTCTTTTTGACGTGTCAATTGAAACTAGAGCTCTCATTTCTGCCATGTCATTTAAAGTGTTGATTTTTCGCGCACTTTCTGTAATGGCGGATTCGCGCGTACTTCCCGCGCGATTCGGTTGAATTGGCTTTGTTTTGGCTCTTTCCAATGCTGAGTGCTAGATCTTTTGTAGATATGTTTTCTCTTCCTTTCTGTTGAAGTTCTCATGGGGTCTGTTTATTTGTAAAGCTTCTGAATACATTCTTGTTGTATAATGATTGGACGTTGCTAGCCTCTCGATATTTTCGAAAAGGATCTTGTGTTCCCCGTCGGACAGTGCATGTTCAGCGACTGCAGACTTCTTGGTCTGTCCCAATCGGCAACTCCGCTTGTGCTCGGCTAGGCGGGTACCAATGCTCCTTTTCGTCTGACCGATATAATGATGAATTTATCAATCCAAGAATCATAGTAGAGACAAAGTTACATACAAATTGAAGAAGAAAAAAAACAAACTAAGAAAATACAAAATTGTCAATCTATTTCAAGATATATTCTTTTAGTTGCGTTTTGAACTTTCTATCATTCAATTTTTTATATTGTTAGGTATTTTATTATATAAATTAACTATATTTTGTATTTGCTGCATATAATGATCATGAATTGAATTGATTTCGTCGAAATATAGTACTGAATATTTTTCATTATTCTTCACATTATAAATGAACATGCATATTTTGAAGTGGTATAGTTTCTTAATATCAAATAATTTTCTAGATTTATACAGATTGCTGGTTTATTCTCTCTGATTCAGCTTATATATATACATTTCATGATTTTATTTTGTAACCGTTTCAAAGTTTTCTAATGAGAGGAATTAGCTGTTGCCCAAACTGTTGTTTTCGAATATTTCAAAGGAATAATATTTCTTATTTTATAAAATATACCTACAAGAGGTGCAATGTTTTTTCTGAGTCGACCAATATGTGAATTCCAAGATAAATTCTGATCTAGATACAAACCCAAAATTTTTACTTCTTTCCTAAATTCTATCTCATTATCAGTGGAATTTAGAAAAAACTTTTTGTAATCTGAATTTTTTCTGGACATAATTGTATAGCAAGATTTATCGAAATTCAAATGTAACTCATGAGATCCCAACCAAAGAGGTATTAGTTTTGAGTTTTCTGAAATAGATTTGATTTTTCAATGATATTGGTATTTTTAGAAAAGTAAATTAGGGTTATATCATCAGTAAAAAGATTAGTAGAACCTCATGAATTCAATTCTGTAATAGAATTTATGTAAATTGAAAATGGGGTTGGACCTATAACTGAACCTTGTGGAACTCCACACTTGGTGGTTTTCACTGAACCCTTCAATTCCTGTATTTAAGTATATCGCTTTATGTTGCTTAGATAATTTTGAAACCATGTAAATACTATTTCTCTAATGCCAATTGAGTTTAACTCTTGCAGAAGAATATCATGATTCACTGTATCGAATTCCTTTCGCAAATCAAGTGACATTATACCAGAAATCTAATTGAAGTTGAATATTAGAAATTATATCCAATACAGCTGACTCTGTGTCACTTGACCTGCGAGAACCATATTGTCTACTACAAAAAAAACAATACTATTTAAATATTCTAGTAATCTATTGTTCATCAATTTTTTGATGATTTTTGATAGAATGGGAACTATGGAAATTGGCCAATAATTACATTTTCCATTGGGATCTCCATTTTTGAATAAAGGTGAAATTTTTACTATTTTACACAATTCGGAAAATGTTCTTGTTTCAAAAGATGAATCGATAATGTTTTTCATGGTAGGAATCAATTTATATTTCACTAGTTTGACGACTTTTACTGAAATCATATCAAAATCCGAACACTTTCTGGAAATCAAATTAATAATAATTTCTTCAATTTCTTCTTCTATGGGAGGTTTCAAAAATATGGGAGATAGTCTTCTTTTTTCTGGAAAACTTCTACGTGCTCGAGAAAACTGGAAATGCAGCAGTTCTGCGACGTTAGTAAAATACGAATTAAGTTTTTCGCAAATTTCACCTTGACCTTCCATCAATGTTGAGCCGTTAGTGATTGATTTAATAGTTGTTTTTTGGTGACTTACTGTAGATTACAGAGTTCAAAGTTGTCCAAATTGATTCCGGAGTAGCATTTTCAAATCGATTCTTATAGAATTCTGCTTAAGCCACTCTTATAGACCTTTTAACATCTTCATTACTTTCATTATATTTCGAATGATAATCTTTATTGTATGGAAACTGTTTCTTTTTATAGAAATACTGATCTCCTATTTTTATCTTCTTTTTGATGCTGTCATTGAACCAAGGTTTTGATTTATTGTATATCTTTATTCTTTTTGTGAAACTGCAACTCTTGAAAATGTTAATCAACTGAGAATATAATTCATTAGCTTTACTATACGGTGATATATTATTATCAAAAACTTTTAATTTTGTTTGTAAATCATCTAGTTTTAAGATTTCTATAATTTAATAACCTTAATTTTTTTGCCTTAGTATATTTCTGTTATTTATGTCCATGATTTGTAAGTGATGGTCACTTATAGCTGATCCGATTACAGACATTTTAATTGTTTTCGAGGTATTCGTTAGTACATGATCAATAAGTGAACTATTTTTATTGTTTTCCCTCGTAGAAATTATTTTATTGCAAATATTGTAATTGTTTGAACAGTAAATTTCTTGAAGTCTATTCAACTCCCTAGTATCTTTTAAGATATTCAAGTTGAAATCCATTTTTGATGAATTCAAGGATTGAAGCTTATCATCAAAAAAGTTGAAAAAAATAGGGGAGAGTTCCCTTGAACTGGACATTTTTATTGGAATGGCTCTAGCGGCTAAACGATTCATCATTTAGAAATTGAAATATTTATATCAACACGTCAGAAAATCAGGCTTTATATTTCTACACTTAAACGTTATAAAAAGATATGTCAAGATTTTTAAAATTTTATTTTTCTTGTTGTTTACCAAGTGTCCGATTCATGAAGAGATTTCTATGAAACGGACGGTTGTTTCCATGAAATGGACACTAGACGATTTTTATACGGTTTTCATAATCAACTAATTACAATACAGTATGAAAATTTGAAAACATTTGTAACAGAAAAAGATTAACTTTCCCAGAACTCCACAAGAATTGTGAGCCCATTTCGTGCAAAGTTTGCATTGGAACCATTCTTCTTTGCTGTTTTGATATTCACCTTGACAGATTGGACAAATCGAATTTTCCTTTTCACCTTCTCGATCACATGAATCATCTTTATTCTTTTCCACCATTTCTTCACAAAATTCTTCTAGGTTAGCAGGTGTCGGAGACTCATCATGTAGTGATATTTCCGAGGATATATCAGTATCAGAATCGTAATTATTTTTAGCAACTTTTGGTAACTTTATATTCATTTTAGTTTTCTTTGATGATACTTTGCTTTTTGAGAGCCTCTATTTGTTTTTCGTTTCTCCGCCTTTTCCTCAAACGCTCTCATAAGTTCATCTCTTTCGGGAGTGTCAGTTATAACAGCACTTTTTCCTTTTTTCTTTTACTTCGGACCGATTTCCGTGGCATTGCTTTTGGATAGGATCTAAGAACTTCAGGTGAAATTAGATTTAGTTCAGCTCGACCTTGTAATGTAATTGATCGATTTAAGTTCTCCACACTTTTAGAACAGCAAGGTCTTGAATGGTCAGAGCTAGTTGAGAAAATAAATTCCAAACAGGTGCTGTTAAACTTGGCGGTCTGCTCACAGGAATTTGAAATGTTCAAGTTAGAAGTTGACTTAGAAACTATGTCCAATCCTCCAACTTCAGATAAATCATTGGACTTCTTGTCTTGAATGTCTTGTTCTTGGATTTCTTTGTTGCAAGGATTTTGCCTGTCGGTCATAGATGATGCCAGAAAGTCGTCTTCAGTAAATATTGATGAATTAAATGGATATA
>WOGR01009152.1:510-11486 GCA_015342045.1 Leptinotarsa lineolata | reverse complement strand
TGTCCACATATGTTGATATCGCCGTCCGGCCAGCCCGAGCAAAAATCCGGCCGTTGACCATTTAGAAAAATGTTCACCGCAATTTTAAATGTGTATTTTCTTTCAACCCATAATGTGAAATTTTATTTTATTGCATATTTTTCAAAGAAATAGTAAGATGAGGTACAATCTTAGACAAGAGAAGAGAGAGGACTCGTAATGTGACAAGCGCCGTGTTCCGTATAAGCACCAATGCGGTTTGACCAGAGGCGTAACATTGTGTTGGAAATAAGGAGCAAGAAACGATAAATGAAATCCATTAAATGTGCAGTTTTCATTCAACTGTAATGTTTGTTGTTGATAATATTTTTTTTTATTTCTAGATAAATTACAGAGTTTATAATAAACTTGTTACAAAATAATAAAATATAATAAGTAGTAATTAAAACTAAACTCATTAATTCATAATTTAAACTAGATCAACTAAGTAAACAAATTTAGTGGTCCAATAATTTGTCTTATTATTATTATATTATACCTATGGTGGTGCCCCACCTTGTACATTTTGGTAATTCTATGAAATAACAATAGTTAGGAATATGTAGGAATGTATTTACCTTCTTTGGCTACATGTAATTTGGCAATTCTGGGAACATAGTAGGGACTGCTGAATTTACTAGACGTCTTTTAAAATCAGTTTGATGGAAAAACCGCTTTTCAAAATGCTTTGAACATAATCTATCATATTTGGCGACGGCGTCCAATTTTCAAGTTTCACTGCCTGAACCCAAAGACCAAAAGTAAGTTGATTAATTGAAAATGAACACGTAATACAAGCATTTACAATAATGAAAAATCCAAAGTATAATATATACATCGTGACAGGTGATGAATCTTGGATTTACGCGTATGAGCCCGAAAGTAAACAGCAGTCGACTGTATGGTTGTTTCAAGATGAGCCCAATCCATCAAAAGTTTTTCGCTCACAAAGCACTTCCAAGCAAATGGTCGCCTGTTTTTTCGGAAAAACTGGACATATCGCAACCGTATCACTAGAACAACGCAGAAGAGTCAATTCTGAGTGGTACACAACCATTTTTTTGCCAGTTGTCTTCCAAGAGATGAAGAAAATCAACCGCCGAACACGGGTCACGACAATGCGAGCTCTCACACATCGGCTCAAACAACTGCATTTTTGAGCACCCAAAACATCGATTTGATGAGTCATATGCCGTATAGTCTGACTTGGCACCGAATGACTTCTTTTTATTGCCGTACGTGAAAAACAAAATGAGAGGTCAGCGTTTTTCGACACCTGAAGAAGCGGTTGCTGCCTTCGAATGCATGTTTTGGAGATACCTCCATCAGAGTGGCAAAAGTGCTTCGACAATTGGTTCAAACGCATGCAAAAGTGTATAGATCTTCATGGGGAATATTTTGAAAAACAAAGTGATTTTCGATGATTAATATTTGTTTTCGTTCCCTTATTCCAAAATATAAAAGGCAACCAACGTACTATTTTATTTTATTTACATTTGTATTATGTATTCTCAAGTGAATCTTGATAGTATTATTTTGTTGTACTGCATAAAGTATTATTATATTGTTTTAGCGTTTTCCGAGACCAGCATGTTGGTGCTGCTTTGGATGGTAGTGCTGCTATTTTAATTACTATTTAAAATGTTTATTGTAACCATGAATGCATTATCTGAATAAAGTTCTTAGAAAAATTACTGCAAATTGAAGAATATAGAATGACAATAAATGTTTAATGAAACAACAATTAATCTGTAATATAAGCTATTTGATGATAAATGTAAATTCAGCGAAAACAGAAAATACATTATTATTATACAAATGAATCTTAAAAAAAGAGCAAGTTATCACAGTTCGAACCACAGGTAGCATAGACCTCCATTGAAGATATTAAATGTTTTTTGATTCCAAGTTAAGCTGCTTGACATAAATTCTCATTATATTTATAGTGTGGTAAAATAAATGACTGATGTATTGTAGAATACTGATGTCTAATTATGGATGCCTGAAAAGTACTCCTGTTGTGTATCAACAGTGATATTTTATAATTGTAAAAATTAACTGTCATGATTTAACTTACATTTGGAATTGAGGAAGCGTTGTGGCGGGTAAAAGCAATGACAGATCCAATAATTTGGCCGTTGCCAACTGAAGTCGTAGCCAATGCGGATGGCCCAAGGCGTGGAGGCCATTGCTGCTATTGGTAGTCCAGCTTGCATCAAGAGACGACATTAGTTTTATGTGAGAACTGTTAGAAAAAAAAAGAAATCTGAAATGATATAACAGAAGTAACGAAATAAATAATATTTTATTTTGAAGCAGACATTACTAACTAGAGCCTTCGCCTAATTTTTCGTAACACAAACACCAGATTTGTTGACTGTTAATCTCAACAGAATAAGGACTATGGTCTGAAAAATATTGACTCATTTTTTTGATAGTGGTAATAAAAATTCGATTTTGAATCAACAACTTTCCATTTTTTGCGAAATAAAAAATAGGTTTTCATTCAAAAAGATCATTATGATAAATACCAGCTTCAAAATATATGAGTATATCGAAATTTAATTGTTCATCAAAGTTAAAGGCAATGATAAATACAGCATATCATTTGAAGGTTTTGTAACACAAATAGTAACTACTTAAATACCAGTCTAGCTTTCTACTGGTGGTTGATCTTTCTTGATCGTTGATAAACATCGTTAAATAACCAATAACTATTTGTATACTTGAAAATGATGCGATATTTCATGTTGTTAAAAAACTGGTGTTTGTTTATTGAACATTTTTCCACTAACAGTAAAGATCCACTAGATCCACCATTGTACGAAAGACTTTTCTCAAGTAAAAAAATTAAAAAAACGTACAACAGAATAATTTTACTTTGCAAGCTGTTACTGAAGATAAAAAAAAAACCACACAATAGAAGCAATGCAGAAGCAAAATTTTAATTGGATAGCAATTAGTAATAAATGAATTACCTGTTGTTTGTCCTGTAGCAGCCAGCCACCATAGCAAATTACAAACAAATAAATAATACTGTTATTAACATCAAATAAAAATTATTTCGATAACCCAATTGATGTCAACCAGAAAGTCCAAAGATACAATGGACAAAAACCATTCATTCATATCCAACTTTCTATGAGTTTTTATATTTCAATTCGTCCAATTATTGACATCTATAGCATTATCGAAATTCAATAATTATAATACAATCTACAACTTTCATTATGTTAGTTGAAAACAATTACATTTCACTGAAAAATGTTACCAGAACAGATTTAAAAAAATTAAAATCGGGTTGTTAAATAATATACTTGATGCAGAACTACTGAAAGAACTGGACATGCAAATCCATTGGATCATTCAAATAAAAACTAGAAATTAACCACAGTATCGGGGTTCGATTCTTTGAATTAGTTATTGAGATTTGAAATTTTGATTAGAAAATTAATATTTTCGTGCTTTTTCACTAGCGACTATCAAGCGTTAATAATTATCAACGCTTGAGAAAGCTATTGTATAGCGAAATATGTGTCGCGGTTTTTGTAAAACCCCTTATAGTGAAAATCCAATAAACTTTGTTAATAAGTATTAAAAAAATTATTTATTCGGTACAAAACTTCCAGACAGGATTATGCCAATAAAAGGAAGTTATTAAAAATTATTAACAACTTTTGAAAATGAGAATATGTGAAAATTGATATGATTTTAATTTGATGATCATCAGTGAACATTTTTTTTTGTTTTTGAAAAATTTATCAACTGTTTTAGATTTTTTATTTTTTCAATCAATTTACTGAAAACTTTTAAACAATTTGAAATCAGATTATTCTTTCCTTTGGTAGTATGTATTACATTAAGATGAAGATTATTGTAACTTTTTGTATTAAGATCCTGCAAGTTAGAATTTTTTAATAATCGAATATAATTTTCAAGATATTTTCAGACAATTTACATACGAATTCATTTTTTGGTGAGTATTGAATGTTTCAGTTTTATTATTAGTCCTTTTGTATAATTCCAAAGATGGAGTATCCCATGGTTTATTGAATATTGACTTTATAGTTTTATTCATTAAACGAAAAATTTGATTTTTTGCCTCTTAGGACAGGATGATCAAATCGTAATGAGACATCTGATTCGAGAGATAATTATAAATTAGAATTTGTATGAGTATATAAACTAAGTATTCTTCTGATTGCTCCCACTTCCCACCAGTGGAACCCCATCGATTCTTTAATTTTATTTATATGACTTTCAGAATTTAAATCTTTATTAATTATTAGACCCAAATATTTATGTTTTTCAACTTGGTTGATTAATATGTTTTCAATTTAAAGATTCAGTTTTATATTTCGTATTTTTTTTTGTCAACTAGTAAGATGTATTTAGCATATCTGTGCTCTTCATCAAGAGTGCCGTAAGTCAAGAGTTTTTGACAAAATATTTTCCATGAGGAAGAGGTGCAAGTGATCACATCACGGAATTTCTATGCATTTTGTGTTTTTCGCAAAATATTATCAACAAAAACGGTTACTGTGAAATATTTTTTAATTCTGAAAATTAGATCCTGTATCAACCCCCTGTATCCTGTGTCAACCAGCGATGCACGAAAAACAACATATTATAGTGAAATTTGTATACTTTGAAACCAAACAATTCGAAAGTTTTCGGTTGAAGCCCATTTTATTATTGATCATAAGAAATACAATTCATTAAAACATTAGTAATCATTCAAATGATATAACCAATTGAATCAAATCAACAAAAAATGTAAGAAAAATATCAGATGAATCTGGTTATGATGATTTTCAAATAACTGCTTCGTTAACACTGCTCTCAAAATATAACTCCTATCGCCTTAGAGGCATCCAAAGAAAAACTCTTTCTTTTCTACTATTTACTGCTGAAGATATATTATATATTCCTATCAGAACTATGAAAACACTAATTTCATTACATGTTACAGTTGGCATCAGAGGATCAATAACTGCAGATTTTGTTCGAGCTCAATGATGTTCATTACAGCTACAATTTGTTGTCATACTTAAATAAACAAATTTATTAAACTATCACTGTTGCAACTAATATTGAATTCAATAAATGATGTTGTGTAGATGGTTAGTTCAACTAGATTATTTTCAAAAGTCATAAATAAGCTTCTAAAACTGTGCACTATTTTGAATCAACCAAATAACTGATATTCAAAATACTAAACTCAAAATAAAAAAGCACCACAAGGTAAATACACGAAATATAAAACCCATATAAAAAATATTAAAATAAAATTATTGAATAATTCAAAGCGAATTGAAGTCTGCATGTCAAATACCTGAATTCCTCCGAATCCGTTGATAATTCTTGTTCGATCTGTAAAAATACCTGCAGCATTTCACTTATGATGATCGGCCATAAGGAAGTAACGTGTAAGGGACTCATTCTCATTAATATTACTCGAAAACAAAAGAACACTTGTGCTTGAACATTTGGTGCATTTAGCCTCAGACTAATCGTAAGTTGTTCTGCAAAACCAATGTTTATTACCATTTTACCAAATTGTTTGAAGGTGAATGACAATATTTTGTGGAACTGAAGAAATTTACCAAATTGATTCTGAATAGTTACCTTGAATATCAGGCATATACTTGGCATATTGATCCATTTCACTACAGAATATTACATACGCTAGTCTCTTCAATAACTGTGCCTTCTGCTCATATTCTTGTTCCCTTGATGAGAATATACTTAAGCTCCCGCTCTGGTTCAAAGAAACACGATCTGGAATTACATGCAAAAGGTTGAGTTTCATACAAAGAAGATATTTCTTAGAAAATTAGAATAATCACACTGTTACAATGTCTCAACTACCGGGTGATTCTCTAAGGTGGCTTACCCCTATAACTTTTTTATTATTGGAGATAGAAAAACAAAATTTGGAAGTTGTGTATTATAGTTCAATTCAAATTTTTCGACATATTTACTTGCTTTGCAGTAGTTCCGGTTTGACCGGAAATGACTCCAACTTTCGATTTTTGAATGGGACATCCTATATATTTTTACTTATTTCGATCGATAATGACATTCTAAATCCAACAATACTTCACTTGTCAATATTTGACAAATAAAATCATTTTTATTTCAATTTTTATTGTTTGATCTAGAATGCCATCGATCATGTAAATCGCTTCATTCTTGATCGAGTAACATGGGAAAACAACAACTGTGAGGCTTATGACTTCACAGTAGTTTGAAGAATTATTTCACAGTCGCAAATATGAATTTTTCCAGTCAACTTGATTTTTTCAAATAGAAAAGGGGGTGGCTCGTCGGCTTTTTGTGAAAGATCATTTTCGTACGAATAATTTGATGCCACACACTTCCACTTTATTTTCTCCATTTTTCTCAATGATTGCATAAAACGATCATACCTAATAACAAATAATACCTATTCGGTATACTTATGCACTAAGTCCTGTTATTCTAGTTATCCGTGACAAACAATTAAAGCTGTTGTTAGGACTACCTAAATAAATAGGCTAATGAATATACTGTCACTTTTAAAAATTCATTTGTTGTGTAGTTTATAATTATATTAGAATTGAGAAAATTGATATGTTGCTAATTTACGGAGAAACAAAAAAGAATACAACTGACGCAGCTCAAATTTATGCTCAGAGGTTCCCTAATCGTCGCCATCCCACTCAGCATTATTTTCCAAAACTGGAAAGAAAAATGCGAAATGAATCAGAAGAAAATGCCAATTACTTCATTGTCAGTGAAGAAAAAGAAGTAGACGTGTTGGCCTATGTTAAGTGAATTGTACGGCGTCAATTCGCCAAATTGTTTCTGAGTATGATATAAGTTATTCGTCCTTTAGGAGAATTCTTCACAAATATAATACTAGCCAACAAATGGGAAAAAATTGCGACTAATATCATAATGGCAATACATGAGAGTTTAAAACCATCCTGACTGCAAATTCAACATCAAAAATTTTCCATCACGTATAGATTTTAATTTATAGTTATTTATATTTTATACAGAAGTTTTCACATATTATAGGGAAATATATGATAAAAACAAGAAAAAAACAATATATTTTGAGGATAACAGACTTTATTTACAATAAACGTGAAAAAACATTCAAATGAAGTCTTTCGTGCATAACCATTTTGCAAATGTTGATCAAACTGTTAGTCTTTAGTATTTTTCTAATTTGTGATCCAACAAATATACCTTCCTTGAGCTTTATATTACTTAATTTTGGAAAAACGTGTTTAAGATATTTAAACGCATCACCTTCTTCATCTAATGCTTTTCCAAAATTTTTCATTAACTCCAATTTAATGTGTAATGGAGGTAACAAAACGTTTTTGGGATTACCAAGAGGTATATTCTTCACGTTAGCTTGACCTGGAATATATTTACTTGATAATGGCTCTATGTGTTGCTCTACCGTTCCAAAGGCAAAGAAAACAGCAAAACTTCGTGAATCCGCCCTGGAGACCTAGTAATAGTCCTATGACTTTTAGGTCACCACATATTTGCCACTTATACGTATTATAAATTATTCCATTTAGAATAAGTGACATACTTTCGTGTGTTTCCTTCATGGTAACTGCACGTGCAAGAGGAATAGAGGGTTTTCTGTTACCATTATGGAGCAGAACGGCTTTTTAACTTGTTTAAGACGAATCTATAAATAAACACTATTCGTCCGGGTTATGTGCAAATCCAAATTTTTCCATCACACCATTTGGATTCACACAAACACACATTTTGTCTTGCATAGTAAAAAAACGAGGATGGCTTATGGTTACGGTTCCTAAATATTGTAACTTTGTTTTTAGAGGGTAGGAAATTCCATTGTTGTAATCTAGACCCCAATAGTTCAGCATTCTCTTTGGACAAGTGGAGGTCCCGAACTAGGTCATTTAATTCAGGTTGTTCGATTAAATGGGGTGTTCTTTCTTCACTCTCGGGAAAATAAGGACCGTCTTTTTCTGGCACATCATCTAAACCTGCATGGTCATCATACATTTCCAATTCTTCCTCCCAATTTGCCTGGGGTGTTGGAACTGGTAGACGTTCTCCATGAAGAACCGGCCTTATTGCAGAAGGAATATCCAGATATACAATTTTGTATTTCCTCTTTCTTGAAAAACCAGACACGTTTGTTTTGCAAAAGTAATATTCGTTGTAATATTTGTTGTTTCTCGCCAAATCATTGGAACTGTAAAAGGCATAGAAGAGCGTTTGCCATATAACCAGTTACTTAGATTTGCTGCGCAGGTTTGGCAACATACGTGAGGAGTCAAATCCCGATCTTGATCACCAACAACAAATCCAAAATACTTATGGTAAGCTACTTTGGTCATTTGATTATGTGGCCGTTTCTGCGATTTACGAGTAAACTGACCACATGTATAGCAAAAACTATCTGCAGGATTAACGCAGCCACATTTCTGTGCTTTGGATATTTTGTACTGTTGCGTACGTCAAGTTCAGATATGTAATACTGCGTTTACAGGAGTCAACTTATTTTATTCACAAAGATAACACTAATATAATACTCTTGATATTCGTGTGTTTGCTCACCTCGCTTCTCTAATACTAACTCACCACTACTCGCGTTAAACCAATATTGATGATCCGATTGTCAACCTGCTACTTTTATAGCGGTTCCGTATTTCTGGTATTTTCTGGAAACTTCGACCGTCGAAAGTTCGAGAAGCGGCATTACAATTCTCATATACAGCGGAAGCAGATTCGAACACTGGGCAGAGCCGCTGTATTGCCGGATTTTAAACAATTTCCTCAATTCAGGGAAAAGTCAAATTTGGAATATCGTGTTCATTGAATTTTTTTGAAAAAAATCATAACTCAAATATCTTACGTGTTAGGAAATTTTTTCATCATTTTCGCATTCAGGGACCAAAAATTAACGAAGAACTGCCTTTGGCATTACAGTCGTAAATTGGCTGTAAACTAGTGAAATTAATGAATACTTGAAGCAAGTATGACCTCCAAAAACACACTGAGACCATTTCAGAAACAAGCCTCCAAAATGGAAAGTATGTGCTGTGAAATAAAATATAACATCCACAAACACAACAATTTATTCGAAGTGGAATTTTGCAATAACAAATTATAATTTACAAGCTGAATTATGACTGAATAAGATATTGCGCCATGAGATACTGTGAAAAAAAATAAGTTTATTATTGAATAATTTCATTATAAAATTGATAACAAATTTTTAGTATAAATATGAAATTGATAATTTGAATTCAAATAAGAAAGACAATAGTAAATTAACACAATGGTTTATTGTCTTCTGACAGTATTCGTTATTGATTCTGACCTCTAATGATGTCTGATGGTCTCTGACCTTCTCCTTGAATGGTGAAGTGGAATCCCTTGGAATAGCTACCCCCTCCGGCAGCAGTACTCGTGCTTGTCCAGAATCACATTTGTGGTTCAACTTAGCACCACTGATGAGACCTATGAGGGTCGAAACAGCGCTGTCTGGGGCTAAATCATAAAGATTTGTGTGTTGGTTCGTAATAGAACTGAAAATATTCTCAAAAATCGGTTGTTTGCTTGTAACGCCTAAAGTCACATATCAAGCAACATAGACTAATGAAGTTTATAAAAGATGAATGTGTAGGAGCAGTTAGGATTTCACGAATTTGGAAGATTGAAATAGATATGTATATATTTTTTCAGGCCTCTGCAAAACATGATGGCATTCGACGGCAAACTCATCCAAAACAGAAACTTCAAGAAAAACCATCACGAGTCAGAATCGATATTGTCTAACGAAACCATCGACTGTTGCCCGATGATCGAGGAAATGGTTGAACCCATGGGAGGTTCCAACCAAGATGGTCTCTACGTCGAGCTGTATAGGGATGAGAATTATAGGCAAAGGTAAAACAAGAATAATAATTCAATATTTCAATGTAAAAAATGTTTTTTCAGTTGGTGTTTTCAAAATCATTTTGTCAATTCATTGGTATTCAAAAACATAATGTATGTAAGAAGATAACATTGGTGAGAATTGAGTTTTTTCAGCAATTCGCATTTTAAGAGAAAAAACCATTGTAATGTTATTTTTTTCACACCATATAAAAGTAGATCTTTCAACAAAAAAATCTATTGTCTATGGGTTATTTCAAGCTGAAAGTCAGCTGAAAGCTGAATATTTCTATTTAAATAAATAACAACATAGTCAGAGCACAAGTAAAGATATGTTTCCAAAGGATTTCGATTCAATTGCCTTTATACAGAAATTTATTCGAAATTATTGAGTAACCTAACTTCCTTGAAGATTGAGTAAATGAGTAATAGATAGAAAAGATCCCAAATTACTATCATGTGGAATTCCTACAATATTATTATATACAGTGTGTAAAATCCAAATGGAGTAAATTCATTATTTCGGTTACGGTACATTTTTTTAAAAAATCCCGAAACACGTCAAATTATAATTTGACATACTTCAACGGAAAAATGCTACCCCTACCTTTAACCCCCGTCGAATGATAGGTACAACCCCCAATTTTTTTAATGGGAAGTATAGGCTTATGATATATCGCTTGAAAAGCATCTTCATTCTCTATTCAAAAATGTTATCGCTTTCAAGTTTATTGCAACAATTAAGATAAAATAAATTAAAATCATGTGGCTACCGAAATTCGATAGAATATACTCAAAAGTTATTGCTATATACTCAAAACTTTTTTCATGTTGAGGCAAAAACCATAGCAATGTTTTTTTAGATGGTATCCTTTAAAAAACTGAAAATAGTTTCCGTGGCAACGTTAGTTAAAAAACGCCCTCTCAATTTGTTTTGTATGTTACAACATTCGTTGTCAGTATTTTAATTGAAGTTTAAAGTTCGTTAACTTCAAGTTTGACAAATAGTTAGATTAACGGAAATGCATAAAATA
>WOGR01009151.1:0-11486 GCA_015342045.1 Leptinotarsa lineolata | reverse complement strand
TGAAACCTTCGGTTATAACATTTTATAACTTGACAAAAGGAGGAGTTGATGTTGTTGATAGAATGAAAACAGAATATTCGTGTACAAGAGTAAGCAATAGATGGCCGTTCACTGTATTCTGTGCATTGCTCAATATTGCTGGAATAAACTCGCAAATAATATATGACAACAACACTAATCACAAAATGGTGGGAAGACTTATTTGACGAATCTAGCAGAAGCATTGACGAAACCCTTAATACTGAAGCGATCTTGCCTGAAAACTTTATCAATACCTCTGCAAAAGAAAATAAAAAATGTTTCAGGCCAGCAGTCTTTCCGTTGATACACTGCATCAGGTCAACCGGAAGAGAGGGCACGATGCCATTATTGCGCGGTACGGAAAAATAGGTTCTCGAGAAGGAGATGTACAACATGTGCAAAATCAATTTGTAATGAACACACGGCTGTTACTGTATTCAACTGTCCTCATTGTAACATCGAAGAAGATATATAAATCTAAAGTATTAAATTTCAAAATATTACTGGTACTTATAAAATTAGTCAATTTTTTTCCTCAGGTGTTTGCTAATTACATGATTTTGCACTGTGTATTTGTTATTTTTGAGTATTGGAGCAACATGTCTTTTCAATTTCCACTTAGAATGTTATTTTTTTTCATTAGTATTCAATCACGGTACTTTAGATGAAATCTAACACGCGACCTATTTCTTTTGATGCAACCAGGTTGGAAAATTATAGATCTATTCTTGGCAAAAGGTTTTTGCCTTAGATCTGCGCGATTTAAAATCGCCCTTACACTATAAAAATTAAAGCGTTTGGCTAGTATATATCGTTCAAGTGATGAAGTGAAGCCTAGAATGAAAGTTCTTTAGAGATGCCATCGGCAGGGCCCAATCACTAATGGACGACCTATTGCCTAACTTTTGACCAAACGACTGTTGGCGGGCTGATAGCGATTCGATAATAATTCTCCTCAGCACTTTCTCAACATTTTCATAGGGTGTTAATGTGCTGGGGCCTTCAAGGCAAGCGTCGTCACTCACATCTTGATGACCTTCTTTGAATATCACTTGTAAAAAAAGTACAATCATCGTATGTCACTGTCAACATTTCAAGTGTTCTTATGCACCCAACTCCATTTTTGTCACAAAATTTGATGCAAATTCTTTGATTCTTTGTTTTTCAACAGCGGAAAATCGCCGAACTCGCAAAACACTTGTAACATCTCACCATTAGACTAAACTTGATCAACAGCTGAAACTGTGAAAATATCTTCAAAAAGAGTGTACCAACATAAAAAAATTGCTAAGCGAATGTGGCCAGTTTGCTGTGACACTCTGTATCAAATACGTAGCTCATATTTTCTAGAACTACAATTAGTTTGACTCAAATATATCCATTGGTCTCCTTTTTCTTTTCCATCCGCTGATAATTCACAATGATCCTATTACGATATATAAATTCAATGTTGGTCCGTTAAATCTGATCCCAATAATATTCTCAAGAAGGATGTTTCCCGGCATTAGACCCAGATAACAGGAACAACTACTAAACTTGATTTAGGACAGAGGGCGGCTGCTAAGCCTCTAGAAATATGGGCATATTGAGATATACCTCGAAAATCAGAATCGGGATCGCTGAAGCTGGATGTCGAGATTTATTTACAGAGGACGATAGGGAGAAAATATAGATTTGAATGAGTGTTTTTTGGGTAAGGAGAGTTTTGGCTTTCTATTTCTTCATTTTTATACAAAAAATGTTGAATCCAGATTGGTGGTGAAGAGGCGATTAGGCAAACGTCTCATTCCGAATTATCTATGTCGGCCATTGAGGCAGAGATCGTCATATACTACATTGTGTAGGAATCCTGAGAATTATATCTGATTCAATTCCATAACAAATATGCGATAAAATTGGCCGACACTTGATAAAATTCAATAAGTTGCGGCGTTTGCTTGTACAGATTGAACTATAAAATGAAATCAATGTTTTTGTCAGTGTATAGGCACAAATTCGATTGTTATATAGCCTCATTTTGTGGGCATTATCAAAATTAGTATAAGATGAGAGAATGTAGACAATATTCAAATGAATTTTTTTTCCATTCATTCCAAACCAATGTGATTTTCGAATAGATGTTTCAATCCAAATACTTTCTCACTGGCAAATAAAAAATTTTAGATCTCTCTCTGCTGAAAAAGAAAAAATTTGAATTGATCCAAAATTTTAATATTCAGGTGTATATTCATTGAATTTTGATGAATAGCTAACACATATATCACGAAAAATTGTTGAAAAATTTTCACTTTTATAAAAAATGGGAAAGGACTCAACAATAATATTCAGATCTATCACAGAGCCTCACCTTCAGTAATGTTCAGCAAATGTATTTCCAATGAATAAAAGTTAAGAGTTATGTTATGCAGGGTCGCTGATATGTATGGAAACGGTCGATTATCTCTTGAAGTAAGATAGCCAAATGAAAATGAGTATACAGGATCACTCGAAAAGTCTTGAAGAAATAGAGTTGCTTTTCCTTCAATAGAATATCCTATATATCATTTCATATTTCAATTCTGCTCGAAATTCTGAACAAAATTGATATAGCACATCATTTCCTAAGCTACATCGTTTTCGAGATATCGAATTTTGAAAATAATTTTTTACTACTTTCAAATTTATCTAAGATAAAGCACGAAATGATGGATATTTATTATGAAAGTCACACAAGGTGGAGTATGTGGATATAATTGCGACTTAATTATAATTTTTTAGAGAAAATAATAAAGGATAATTATTCCACGATATTTAAAATTTTATGAATACAATACTTATGAATTTATTAGAAAGTTATTTTCAAAATTCGATGTCTTGAAAACAGTTCAATTTGGAAAATTATGTGCTCCATAAATTTTGTTCAGAATTTCGAGCAAAATTGTTGTGTATTCTATCACAGAAAATGCAACTTTTTTTCTTCGAAACTTTCTGACTAATCATGTGTACTCCCGTTTTGGTTAAAGTCGTCTGGGATCCTTAGCTAACTTCAAATTCTCTCAGATGGTTTTCGTTGGACTGAAATTTGATTTTGCGTTGTTTTTTTCTATATTCAAATAATAGGACAGTCAAGCAACGTCTAAATTGGTAGCAAATTGCCAAAAACGACTCTCCTCAATAGGAAGACTTAACAAATTGTCTCTGATCTGGATTCCTGGCCACACTGGCCTGGAAGGCAACGAGGCTGCTGACTCCCTTGCAAAGGAGGGTGCTGCAAGTAGCTTCATCGGACCAAAACCTGGTAGAGTATGGTCCAATTTTATGTGTGAATAGAGTACAGGAAGATCTCCCCATTTACCTGTAATACGGAAAACTGATTCATTTCAGTGACTTTTGAAAACCAGAGAAAAGAGCATAGATGAATTTTCTGCTCAAAGCAATCAAAATTCTCATGAATGATCAAAAGGAAGAAACTGAATTAATAGCACTTCCGTAATTTAATTAAAAGTATAATATTTTCGTGCACACTCCAACTCTAATTAATTGTTTACTCTTCCCAACTTCACAAAGTAGATCCTTGCTAACAAACAACTCTCTTTCATAGAGTTCACAAAAATAAGAAGGAGTTTTAATTTCACCCGTTGGAGAAACCTATTCCAGTCTTAACCTGTAATTTGTACGTAGCAATCGTAGCAAATTATAAAAACTTTTAAAATGAGTAAATGAAGATCATGAAATCCCCTGTTTGAATTTTGGAGATGAAAGTCGAAGATTGATGAAATCAATGGCCAACGTTATATTTGAATGAAGATTCGAAAGTTAGTTGCATTGGATTTATTCGGGCCCTTGCCCATTATCCATGACGGAGTTTCTTATAGTCTTATACTGATAGATGTGTTTACCAAATATGAAACCCTTTATGCAATTGAGAAAGCTACCACCGGAGACATCCTCCATCGTATGGTTAATGACTTTCTTCTGAAGATGGATTTGATACAAGTTGTGCTACAAGATCATGGAACCCATGGAACCCAATTTACTTCAGAAAAGTGGCGAAATAACTTTGAAGTTATTGAATATTATAGTAATTTTCACGACTGTTAGAATGCAACAACTTATGAGAGCTTGGTTAGCTATTTCGAACTTATACGCATGGCATCCTTTGGAATCCCAAAATCTACTTTGCGCAAATCCAATTCCGACCGCTTCAAAATCAGAGACTAAAAAATGTTTGCTTCTGTTGTCCTGATGATGTGAAAAAGCTAGTCAGTCTTATAGCTTGTGTCCTGTAATACCCAAATTCCGAGAAAGAACGTAAAAGTTTCTATATTTGTTATTCGAAATCAATTCGGCAATGAAAATCTCTGGATCATTTGGCTATTTGGCTAATATAATTCAAAGATCTGGAGGGCGAGTTGTAACATGATAAATATATTATGCTTGTAGAAATCTCTGAGACTAAGTTCCGTTTTGATGTCTATACAGTCCTATATGCCTCTACCAGACCGTTTGCCATCTAAATTGAATTGTGAACGTGAAAGACTACTTAATAACAATCAGTTGTTGATAAAAACTAAATCTTTTACGTCGTGAAGAATTGCCAATCGCGAATCCTTTGGTTGAAACTATCAGAATTTGTTAGACAATTTAGTAATAGTGTATCTGGTTTTAGATTGTGTGCTCGGTTATTTACCATTCATGAAATATAACCCATACTGATTACGATTTGTTCCTGAATTTTTTCTTATTTGAGAAACCAACTGTTACAGAAGGGACCGCAAATTCGTTTCGACCTAATAGAAATTCAAAAAGGGGAACTTCTGCTTCAAAAACTATATGTATCCTCACATCAAGTTTGACTCTGGGATAAATATTGAAAACATGATAGCTGAATAGACCCACCTTTATTCCGAAACCTGGTGAAATCGACGCAGGCCTCGAGAACAAACTCGCGCCTTTTGCATTAAGCAGACACCTATATAAATATACAGGTCAAGTATATCACCGAGTATCGGAAAAAATAGAATATACTTACAATAACAAGAAAGTACTTTCAGTTGCTTTCTTGGATATTGAGGGCGATTTGCCAATATGTCCTCAGAAGCAATCATCCAGACGTTGAGGAGAACAGGGATCGTTTGGTTAATATACATCTTCCAGAGCACAAGGAATATCAATTTGAGACTTTGAACGAAATGAGCGGATCAATATTCTTCCAGACAATTGAAGAGTGAGTGTCAATTTGAAAACTTCCCACCCTCTATATCTCCCTTCCAGTAAATAATATGAGGAATCGAGAAAACAGGCCAATTTTATAGTCAAAGGGGACACTTCCAAGAAATATTTGTAGCCCCCTTGGTTCAATCCCCAAGGAGGGGTAGATGTTTCTCTTAGAATCTCAAATGGGAAAAGGTGTCAAGTGGCATCATTTTGATTGGTGTTCAATTCTGCTTCCAATGATACCCTGACGTTTTATTTTTTGATGGGCGGTTTTCGAAAATAGCGATCTAAACTTACACATGTAATAAGAATTTGCCTGTTCTGAGATGCATTATTGCATAGACTCATTTTAATAAAAATGATTAGAAGAGTAGGTGGCACCATTTCAACCTTTGAATGACAGGAATGAATGTATTACGCGTGGAAATTTTTATTTGTTGGTTATTGTCCTTTTACAAAATAAAATTTAATTTGCGAGAAATGCATTTCAAACATAAAATCTACTTACGCTTATCTTATGAACTGTTAGAAATGTCGTCAATTTTGCTCTAAACAGTTTTCGAAGTCCCATCTAACATTACGGAAAACTTCACTAGAAATTGACTGGCATGCTGCTGTAATTCGTCTTTCAAGTTCTTCAATATCAGAAGGTTGTGTTTTATAAACAACGGATTAGAGATGCCCCCAAAAAAATAAATAAATCTGAGGGTGATATATCCGGTGATCTCGGAGGTCATTCAACTGCTCCCCTTCTGCCAATCCATTGGTTCGGAAATCTCTCGTTTAACCTTTGTCAGACGGAAATGATAAGGTAGAGCTCCGTCCTGCTGGAGATGTAACAGATCCTCCTACAAAAGTTCATTACCCTCTGCATCCATTTGAGTTTCTAGGTCGTGAGTTATAAGAGGATCGATGGTCTCTGTACACTTTCTGTGATGAGAATTAAAAATTCGGAATTTACCAAACACAACTTTACTACCATCTACGTTTCATTATCAGACTACTTTTCGATGTAAATTAATTGGAGCTAATGGCTAATGTGACTCCTAATAAAGGGTTGGAACGGTATCACTTAATATTCTTACAAGTTCTGGTCAAACCATGCATCTCCGTGTGGGGGTTCTAATAATTACTTCTGTTAGTTCAGAACGCTATTTTTCGAAAAATGCTCATCAAAAAGTGATGAGTCAGGTTACCATTGGGAGCAGAATTGAACGCCAATCAAAATGATGTGACATTTAAGAGTAACATCTACCAGTCCTAGGTGATTGAACCACAAGGGCTACAAATAGTCTTCAAAAGTGTCCTCACTGACAATAAAATTGACCTGTTCTTTCGATTCCTCATATTGTTTGCTGGAAGGAAGATATTAAGGGTGGGAAGTTTTCAAATTGACACTCTGTATATTTTAATTGAAAGGGTATATTTTTAGGAGAGATAAATTTTTTGGGAAAGAAAGGTTTTGGCTTTCTACTTCTCCATCTTTGGAAGATTACCACATTTTTTTTATCAACAGGTAGAAGTAGAAAGCCAAAACATTTCTTTCCCAATAAATATATTGTTATAAAATTAAATACTAATTTTGATTTATTTCTATTCATATGAATAATTTCTATATTCAATATGATAGTTGAGACATTCATTACCGGGACTGATATTATGTCCAATCTCTCAGTTATCTTTCGTATTATTTTCAACTAACCTTCAACTTCATTCCCGCTGATATTATCTGGAGTCTTGAGAATGATCTCTGCAATCTCATATTGAAGTACAATATCAATTGTCACCTACATTGAGAAGATAGTCAGTTAGTAGAATGAAGTTTCAGTTGGGATTAATAACTTTGGCGATAATTCTAGATTCAATCACACATCCTATTTTGACCAGTCTGTGGTCCGAATCTCAATTGTGTTACATAACAATTCTTTTTCCTAATCTCCCCACAAATCTTCCATTGACAAAATTTAAGGCAAACATTGTTCCCCAATTTACCGAAAACGTCCCAACCCAATTACATCAACAACAGCTCTCCACGGCCTACTAGCAAGTGAAATAAATCACAGATAAAAGAACATTTAATCCGGATAGTTAATCATCGGCTACTTTCGTTTGTTTTAGCCAAGGCCATCTTGAAAATGGTAATAAATGAACTGTCGTTATTTTCTTTCGGTTTGACTGATAAGAATGTGTACTCCTGGGACCAGAGGACCTGAGGAGTTCAAGAAGATGTCAAGATCTGTATAAAAAGGTCCCTGTTGGGACGCGTGAAAAATGTTGCCGAGATAGGTGTCAAAAATGATATGAGGCTTTGGTGCAGGACCGGTGTTAGCACAAATGATTTGGTTAGTAAAATTACGGACACTGGGGAAATCTAGAAATTCCATTGGAAAATATTATTTTTAGTTTTTTTCTAGATGACGCGTTGCCATCGTAAGTCATCGAAATTTTTGAATCTACTGATATGTATCCAATACCAAACAGCTAACATTGTGTGTGACAGGGTTCCAGTAATGAATTGAATTTTGTGGCGAACAAATGAAGACCTACCTGAACATACTGATCAAATATTGGCAATTGACTATTTCTGAAAAAAAAAATTGCTAAAATTCATCAAAGAGTCGACAGTAAACAGTGTACATCAATTAGCATTTTGGTGAACAAGTTGAACAAGAGCCAAACATTGGAATCTGAAAGATTCAAGAGAGTTCATCAAAAATTAACAGAAGTTATAGAAACAAAAGTAGTCAGGATTAGGAATTTTTTTTTATTGGGGAATATACTTATAATATTCAAAAATGCAACTGTAATTATTATATGTGAATATCTTGTAGCTAATTGTAGATTGAAAGTATATATTTATCATTTGTACAGCTACCGGACTGAGGGCCGGTTTATCAATCGCCAGCTAGGCTCATTTGACTAATGGTGTCAAATGTCTTAGCTTCTTGTCAAAATGGTTTTTCGTTATTATTGTTATCATCAACTGGTAGCTGAAGTCTCAGTCGCTAGAAAGTGATAGTTTTTAATGTAAGCTGACAGTTATGTGGTCGCGCATGCGAAATTAGGGTATTTATTTTTGTTGTTGTTGTGTCACAAATGTTATTCGGTGATTTTTATAATTGTATTATTATGGAAGTTTTCTATTTGTTGAATGATGAAGATGAGGATATAGTGGA
Source organism: Leptinotarsa lineolata (assembly GCA_015342045.1). Taxonomy (NCBI): domain Eukaryota; kingdom Metazoa; phylum Arthropoda; class Insecta; order Coleoptera; family Chrysomelidae; genus Leptinotarsa; species Leptinotarsa lineolata. Next base: position 3,093 of record WOGR01009151.1, on the reverse strand, counting down.
GTTCATTGAAGCAGAAAGAAGACCTTATATTGTTAATGATCGTAGTGATGCTTTCAATGAATTAGATGAGGTGGATTTTGTGAGAAGATTCATATTGGAGAAAAATGCAGTATTATTCATATTAGAACAAATAGAGCAGGTACTTGAAACACCAACAGATAGGTAAAATTGGATGTTCTATTATTGATCATTTTCGTTTTTCATATGCCCTCTGAACTGAAACTTCTGAAAAATTCCAAATTACAAAATTGAAAATAGTAATGAAATATAGGTTATACTGTATGAATCAATCCTCCAATAGAAAAAAGCCCCTGAAAATGTCACTCATGCCAACCTTAGTTAAAGCAAAAACAAGTGCCAAAGTTAAACTTCATTGAAACTTTTCGAAAAAAAAGTTTCCCATATGGTGCGCACTTTAATGGTGACACTGTATAAATAATTGTTAGTACAAGGTGGAGTTTGAATTGAAAGATTGTTGTCTTATTATACGGCAACGGTGTAGGTGCCTCGTGTAAGTTATTTACGAAAATAAGCACAATAAATACAACTCACTTTAAGGAAGTAGATCTCTGAGGTTAGTGATTGGATTCCAGTATAGTAATCAGTTAATTACCAATCTCAGCAGTAAAAAGTAAGTCATAACCTCACAAATAAATTTGTTAATTCAACAAGTGATTGTTGCCAAATCTGAAATTTAGTAATCGTTCCAAGATGTCATTGAAAACTACGAGATGACAAAGACGTATTCAATCTCAAATCGGTAAAAAAATTATGAAGATTCCATCATTTAACAGCCACCCAATGATGATGAAAAACTACAGAAACTCCACAGAGAAATAGATAGATTCAGAAAGGCCCTGAAATTGATAGAAAATGAAGAGGAGGATTATGATAAGCCAGCTACAGAAACAAATACAAATCTTGACGGTAGATAATGAGGAAAAGAAAAAATACGTTATTCAGTTGAAAAAGCGGATGTGTACGAGGCAGAACAGAGCTTCTTCATAGAAAGTCAAAGACAGCGAATAACAATATCAGAACTCGATGAAGAAATTACGAAACTAACAGAAAATATTAAGATTCTACAAAAAAAGTGAAGAATTCGGGTCGAAACTCATGGAAGCAGAATTCATTAAGTATACCGTAAAAGGAGGAAACAAAAACAAATATGCTAACCACAATCGAAGTACTCACCTAAGAAAATAATATGCTTCCTACATAATTAAAAGAGATGAGGAATCACAAGGATAGCGCAACACCTTCTCAGCAAGGTCAGTTTTCTCCAGAAATGCATTCGTGGATAAGTCTAGCACCGAGATCCATGGCAAATCAAAAAACGCTGTTTTATATTGGACCACTAATGCTTTGCGTTCGGCATCTGATATCATTGTTCTTTGTCCGTTTCTCTATCTCACAAATATTTTGTTTTCACATCTTCTTCGCGCTTCATGCTAATTAACACAATTGGCACAAGAACACTTGATTTCTTGACAGTTTATTTCCTGTTCGTACCTCTTTCAATATTTTTGTAAAAAAGCTTTGTGGGTTTTCTAGGGACTGTCCCCTACATTTTTATTTCTTACGCTTTTCTAGACTTCATTTTCAATGATTTTTTTAAATTTTCGATTCACCAGAACCAGCTAATGAAACATATAAATGAAAAGCACATAGGTGGGTAAAATATTATTGAAGAAGAAGTATCAGGAAGGAATATCGTTAAAGACTTATGGTTACCCAAAATGTTCACAATTTCGCATCCTGATTCCTTCTGCATTTACATGAAAATCATTTGAATATGGGATCAGGTTTAAGCTTACAATGGGTTTTCCGTCAACCAGTTGTTGATTAGATGGGCTAAACGACCTAAGGATCAACTAAAATGTACCCTTCAACGCATGATTTGTAGCACAGGTTATGAAATGAATTAGATTCGGAACATAGTTTGGAAAATAAGTGTTGAGTGATAGTCAATTTCATTATAATTCTTCAGTCGCCAATTCGCACAATGTTTGATTGTTGTAGAGGTCCTCTCGATGAGGGCACCTCAAAAAATCAGTCTTTAATAATGTTCTGAATTGATCATTCTCCAGGAAAATAGCTTTGAAACAATTCAATCTGATTCCCAATCAAAAATTGTATTTATCCATAGAATGAAAGTAAACCACTCCACATCAGTAGTGCCGATGCTGATTGTTTCTCCGACGCCAATCTGAACATATGACGCACTCCTGGAAAAATGGTAAGGATAAATTGAAGTCGAGTTTATGGAGTACCTTCCTCGAAGGAAAACTATAACGTGTACGATAACCGTAACCGCTATTAGATCCTCGGGGAACTGGCAAACCTGGAGCGGTCGTTTCGGAAAATCGCCAGCGAAAACAAGAGATAACTAAGGTGCTGCACGAATGGACGAGATATCTGACAATTGTGGAAATAATAGACGAAGGAAAGCGAGGTTATAAAACCCGAAGACGCTCAGATACCATCGATGAGGTTACGGTGACTTTGGGAGCGGATTTCTTGACTTCTACCGGGTCGGCACACTATTTCGAGTGTTGCGTTTGTTTTCCTAGAGGTGCCTGAGCGCTAGAGGACGATCCATGCAACGCTCTGAGAGCGGTGTTTGTTGAATTCACGTTGGATACTATTCATTTAGATGAAACATTTTCCACATTGAAGTTTCTGAAGAATATATTAGTTTGAGTTGTATTAAGAAGAACTTCTAGAAGCGAAAGACAGATGTATTTTATCGCGTACTCTTGACATACTGTGATCAAACTCAAGTCGGCAATGATGCCAACTTCTTTTTTATTGAAGATACCAGTTCGTTTCAATTAGAGAACTAGTAGTGTTCTTTTCGCTGAATAATGTGGTGCTAACAGAAAAACAATTGAAAATCACGTTCTCGATTTATTCAAAAAATGAATGCACATTTCTATACGGGGTGTTTCAAATTCGATCCTCACCATTGGGATCTTGGAAACTATAAGAGATACGAAGATGGTTAAATTGGGGCAAAGTTGCGCATTTATCTGACTAACAATATGCCGTTGAGAAAGTTCTGAAATTCCGAGTATATGCGGAGATATCCGG
>WOGR01009150.1:0-11486 GCA_015342045.1 Leptinotarsa lineolata | reverse complement strand
TGATCTCCGGCCTTTTCCCACCTTTTTGAATATTTTGTAATTCATTTAAGTTTATTATAATGGGAAATAAAGACCTTTATTATTATTATTATTATTATTATTATTATTATTATTATTATTATTATTAAACAGTTGAAACCACATAGGTTATGTTATAGATCATTGAATAAAGAAGGTTATGTTGGGGCATGCTGATTATGTTACCGGTGTTCAAGACGATCCGTGTGGATCATATTGTACAACCCGTCAACATAATCATATCTAGGTACTATTACAGGAACATTTTTTTAACCATTTGTGTTTTTATGTATTTTTTCTAATAAATATGTCCTAATTAATATGAACTGTCTGAATTATCACCTAAATAGTAGAAGATGTCAAATAATGAAATATAATTCATTCTTGTTCTAGATTATGCCTCGTAATTATAATCGCGGGTCGTGGTCGTAAGACTCCATGATCAAAGCACTGGATACTGTGAAAAATGGTATGAACAGCAAGTAAACAATTCGGAGTGCCTGTCATGTCGCTTAAAAGACGGGCTAAAGGCAAAAATGAAGTGGCTCTTGGTGGAATTAAATATTTAGGTGGGAAAAATAGTTTTTATGGCAGAACAGGAAAATGAGCTCGCAAAGCATATTATAGATATGGAGACGAGGATGTAGGGATTAATACGAGAAGATGTTTTATCTTTGGCGTCTCAACTTGCAGTAATAAATAATATCACCAACCCTTTCAACAGAGAAAAAGTAGGATATGATTGGCTGAGAGGATTCCATCAGCGGCATCCAGATATAGCCCTTCGTGCACCGTATCTATAACGTTGACGAGACTAGCATTTCTACGGTGCCTACCAAATATAAAAAGGTGTTTGCAGGAACTGGACGTCAATAGGTAGCACGAGTTACATCAGCTGAAAGAGGAGAGACTACAACAGCTGTAATTCGTATGTCTGCTTCTGGAACTTTTGTACCACCTATGTCTATCTCTCGAAGAGTTCGTATGAATATGGAACTAATGGATGGCGCGCCACCAGGCTCCGCATGGGCATGTAATTCATCTAGGTGGATGAATTTGGAAATGATTTGGTTTGACCATTTTTAAGCTACACGAAACCTTGTGCGGAGGACCCAGTTCTGTTGATTTTAGATGGCCGCATTTCACAAACATACAAAATTTGGAATTAATATTGAAGGTTCGAGAAAACCACGGCGATATTGTCTGCTTGCCTCCATACTGCACCCATAAACTGCAGCCTTTAGATGTCAGTTCAATGTATCCCTTAAGTATTTACCACAATCAGTCACTCGTCGAAAAATGGATGTACAACAATCCTGACAGGCCAGTAATTGTGTTTCAGATGGTAAAGATCTTTAGAGAAGCTTATTTAAAAGCAGCGGTCCCATTAAATGTCATCAATGGGTTTTCCAAACTGAGATATTCCCTTTCAACCCAGATGTGTTCACCGAAGCTGATTTTATCAGTGCAGCAACAATGGAATTCAATGAAGACTCCAGTGTAGTTAAAATGCCTACAACCGTTTCAAACACACAATAACTACCAGCAACGGTCCCTCACCAGCACCAGAAACCCCCCCTCCATTCTGGAAGATAGCCAAAATGAACCTCTTAATGTTACACCGGCTCAAATTCATCCTTTGTCCAAAATTTTGGGTAAAGGAAGCCATCTTAAGAAAAATCCAGTGGACACATCAATCTTAACTAGCACGCCATACAAAAATTATTTAGAGGAAAAAAGAAATAAAAAGATAGATAAAGAAAAGACAACCACAAACACAACAAAGTATGAAGAAAAAACATCCTAAAAAGAAACGGAAAGGGAAAGATATAGGCAAAGGAATGTAAAAAAAAGAATAATATTGTATCAGAGTAATCTGAAGAAGAAGATGAAGACGCAGAATGTCTTTTCTGTACACAAACAATTTCCAAAGATGGTAGGGGCGAGGGATGGATAAAATGTTGTGTATGCCAAAGATGGGGCCATGAATCTTGTGCAGGGATAGATAGTGATGATCCTCATGAATTCACATGTGATTGGTGTAAAATAAAGCCAGGAAAAAGGCGTTCACAACTATAAAATATTTTTTGAGTTTCATTTATATTTGTTGAAAATAATGAAGAAATTTTTTTTTAATTTTTTTTACTGTTAATATTGAGTAGTGAGATTTGCTTTACTAGATTAGGTGTTTTAGAAGATAAGTTATTCACCTACTTTAGAAGGTTATATAATTTTCATTCTTATAGTACGTGGGCATACTTGAAGACTGGCTTCAAATCAAATTATCTGAATTCTAAATGAACAATTCGTTCAGGCCAGTCTCAACTCACCTATACACTAGGTTTATGGACTGACACCTATCAGAAAACAACTACTCTCCTGGCTAATACCACGAAGGGCATTGGATTATATCCGACAGGTATCAGTGCAGGATTCTTCACAGAAGTAATTCCTGTATATACAACTGCCGGACTTTCTACACTGACACCTTTCACTGATGAGTGGCTAACCAGCAGCCCAAAACCGGTCTGCAAGTGTGTTTCAATAATTGAAAATCGATTCCGGAAGTTATATCGCCAACAGCATATGCAGGAATTGATTCTGTGAAGAATCCTGCATTGATACCTGTCGGATATAATCCAATATCCTTCGTGGTATTAGCCAGGGGAGTAGTTGTTGTCTGATAGGTGTCACTCCATAAACCTACTGTGTAGGAGAGTTGAGACTGGCCTGAATGAATTGTTCATTCAGATAATTTGATCTAAAGCCAGTCTTCAAGTATGCCCACGTACTATAAGAATGAAAGTTTTTTTTGTCCTTATACGAGATCTTGGGCCATGTGGATATGCAGTTGCTTAGTACATCGACAGGCAGATGGGGCGATGTTGTTGAACGTTCGCTTCTACCTAGTTCGAGGAATGATACTCTAAAAGGAATTCGATTTTTAATTATCGGAAATCATTTACTCTAGGTTGATGATAGACACCATTCACTGACGAGTGGCCAAACAGCCCGAAACCAGTCTGCAAGTGTGTTCCAATAATCAAAAATCGATTCCGGAAGTTGTATCGCCAAAAGCATATGCAGGAAATACTTCGGTGAAGATTCCTGCATTGACATCTGTTGGATATAATCAAACGCCCTTCGTGATATTAGCCAGGAGAGTGATTGTTTTCTGATAGATGTCAGTCCATAAACCTAGGGTGTAGGTGAGTTGAGACTGGCTTGAACGAATCGTTCATTTAGATAATTTTTATACAATTTTGTTAAACCTTTACTCAACCACAGATCTCATACAATGTGATTACTGTTTCCTTTGGTTTACAATGGAGACTGACTGACTTGATTGAAGATAGTAAACCCTGATTATGACTTTATTTAGGTAATTCTACCGTAACCTATGATAATCTCAAATTAAGGGGGAGGCAACAATACATGATCCTGGGATCAGGACATATACAATATGTTCTTTTGATAACGTTTTAAAAATGGTGTTTACAATAATAAAACATCAAAAAATATATATTTTGAGTATGACAACAATTAGATAGATATATTTACTATGGATAGACGTATTTATATCTGCAATAAGTAGAATATAATTCAAACTAGAAGCATTCTCCCTCAAATGAATCATCTCGTACACCTTTTCCTTGTCCTGAAAACGCTAACCTAATTTCGTTCGATGTTCAAAATGTATATTCCAGTTTTCCACAATTGAAAGAATTGAGCTAGTTGAGCGTCTCTTAGACAGAAACCATGTTAATCCTGTAGTAAAACAGTAAATTCTAGATCAACTCACTACTCTATCTCACATTAATTTTCTATTTAATGAAGAGTTTGATTCATATCGTAAAGCGCTAATATTCCTACTAATAGATGTTCAAAATGACCACCATTCAGTTCTTGAAAATGATAAAGTCTGTTTATAAATTAATTTTTTATATTGCATAATCTCAAGACGATAATAAAAATGCTAATGAGTCAGGAAAGGTTGCTTGTGTCATCACTCGACGACGAGTGACAACTCAACGTGTTTCTTTCGATAGAAGAAGTACTAAAAATGATGATTTTCATGTTAATTTTGTCCTAACATGATACGAGTATGTTGTTCCGTTCGAATGCTTGGAGGGAGTGGAGACTTTTTGAATTCGCAGTTTATAATATGTTAGTCAATTTTCATAGTTGTACTTACTAGGGTTATCATTCGGTGTCTTTTCTGGTCATTTATTAAATATTTATAATTTGCTATTGATAATGCTTATTGCAGATTTGGTATCTGCTCTGACGTTAGAATTGACTTATATATTTTGAGAATTATTTTTGTTTTCAGTTTTTCTGTTTTTTTTTTAAGTCTGTCGTGTCAGTCAATCATATTCTGTTGCTTGTCAAATATTCTGAATTCTTCATATGATGTTATTAGCTCTGGTAGCTCTTGAAAATATCCCTTTCGTTCATTCAATTTCACTATGTCTATTAAAATTTCACCAGCTTCATTTTTGGTAATATTTTTGATATCATTCGCATCTCTCTCTTTCATCGATTTCAATACTTTATGCATAGAATAATTTTTGTTATATATTTTTGATATTTAGATTACACAATATTACACAAACTGTAACACATATTTTTTCAGATAATGTATTTTTGAAATAGTTCCAAAGTTGAATAATTTCCTGTTATTTTAATAGAGCTTTGGAACTTTTTTGTATCTGTAGTCTAATATTTTTCATCTATTTCGTACAGTTTGTAAATTCGTATCGCTTCATATATTACTGTTTTCTTATGTTGTTTGTTATTTGTTTTTTCTTTCGTTTTTCTGTTTGTTAAATCTGGTGTTTGATTTTTGTTACTAGAAATCGCTCCCTATCTAAATTCTTTTCACGTTTATATTTTTCAATATAGTATAGTTCAAGTAACTGATATAGTGCAACCTACCTTCCAACAACTCCCCTTTAAAAATATAGTTAGGGAGCTAACTGATTTCAGTATTCAATAATCATTTCTATGTAATAAATATTTCGTTTATATAGGTGCGTGGAAAAGTAGGGATTCAAATAACAGAGTGATAATTGAAAATATTTCTTACTCCCATATATATATATACAATTAATCGCTTAAAAAATACTTCACTAGCTTTCTTCGAAAGCTTCTGACAATTCCTCTTCCATATTCTCTGTTTTACTATCACTGTCGTCATTTAAATCAATAATGAATTTATTTCCTTCATTATTATAGAGGTGTCCAATCTCCATATAGTCTTTTTCAACTGAAATTAATTTTTTAATCCTTTTCTGCCAGTTTTCTTCGACAATATTAGATACTTTTACTTTAATTAGCTCTATTACCTTCTTATCAAATTTTGGGAAATTATTTTTACAGGTTTTGTTTCAATTTTCCCCAAATCAACTTCGATGGGATTGAAAACACAAAAATAGGGGGGAAGTATCAGTATGGTGTGTCCGTACTTTTCAGTAATATTCTCAAGGACATACGCTTTTTCAAATGTTTTTGTCTGTAAAACTTCAAGTAGTTGGTTTTTGGTATAGTAATCTTCATAATACAAATTGTTATCCATCAAAAACTTTGTATCGAATTTTTATTCGGTACTATGATGAGCTGTCGCGAATGATAGGAAGCGTTGTCAAGAACTATTACACTATTTGCATCCAAATTTGGGATCAATGTTTTCAAACCATTCCTCGAAAATATTAGCTTCCATGTTCTTATGATAGGCAACATTGCAGTTTTTTTCCACCAAATTTCAAAGAATTCGAAACCCATTCTTTACTTTCTACGAAATGCACAATAATTAGTCGCGATCCTTTGTTTGCAGGCATTTTAGGTGTACGCATTCTCGAAACATCAGTCCACCCTTTCGTAACTGTGTCGTGAGTGTCATACCAAGTTTCGCCCAAATAGTCCAAATAATTCGACTATACTATTTTGTCTTCCAACCAATATTTAATATTGTACACTTATCTCCATGTACAAATGATTCATTTTTTATTAATTGGTTATGAAGTAATTGATAGAAAAATATTTTTATTGAAACATTGATACTCTGCTTCTCGAATAGTGAAATAAGTTAGGACATACGTTCATAAACTTTTTCTATAAACCCTGTCTGAAGATTGTATCGAGAACTGTATTAAAATAAAAGTCGGAATATTCATCTTTTCCTAGTACCTAAACCTTAGGTAAATGCCTGCCAGAAAACAACTACTTCCCCAGCCAATATTACGCTGGATATTGAATTATATCCGGCAAACATTTATGCAAGATACCTCACAGAGATGTTTCTCGTTCATCCAGCAGCAATACCATGCTGAAATTATTCGCTTAGATTACCCACAGACCAGTTTCGAAGTAGTACCTCTCATCAGTGCAGGAAAAATCCGATCCAAACAGCAAAGTATCTGGGATTCGATTAATTTCAACGCGACTCAACTGCATGTATGAAACTTTCGTCTTAGAGAAAGATTATTAACTAGTACCAGCTGCATCTCGTGAACAAAACCCCAAGCGAGGAAGAAACATCTCATGTACAAGTATTCTAACAGAGATCAAAGTGTGTCTAAGACTGTATTTAAGAGACATACATACGCGCTAGAAAATGAATATTTTATGTAAATTCTCTGAATGTTCATCTCTACCGAATACCTACAACGTAGGTTCTGGTACATGCCTGCCAGCTACCTACCCGGCTAGTACCACGCTGGATATTGAATTATATCCGACTAACATTTATGAAAGATACCTCACAGAGGTAAGTCTTGCGGATGTGTCTCGTTCATTCAGCAGCAGAACCATGCTGAAAGTATTCTAGTAGATCACCTACAGACCGGTTTCGAGGTGGGTTCGAGGTTTCAGTCTGTAGGTGATCTACTCGAATGATCTTAGCATGGTTATACTGCTGGATGAACGAAAAACATCTGCAAGATTAACCTCCGTGGAGTATCTTGCATAAACGTCTCTCAGATATAATTTAATATCCAGCGTGATATTAGCCAGGGATGTAGTTGTTTTTCTGCAGACATTTACCAGTACCTACGATGTAGGTAGTTGGAAGAGATGAATATTTCGAGATCTTATTTCAAAATATTTGTTTTCTTTTTCTATGAAATTTCATAATTGTGAAGTTTGAACTTTAGTCTCTTTCATCAGAGATCACTGAAAATCATTGGGCAGCTGAAGTAAATGATAACTCGGAACTTACTAACAAAAACAGAATTATGTGACAAAAAATTTGTTTCACTAACCTGTACAAGTAGCAACCACAAATTCTCTTCTGAATCTACATTCACCGTCCTTTTCTTCGAAGGGGTACGATTGTTCCGAGTCCACGCCTTTGTTGTCTCTGACGTATTCGAAAGCTGGATTCATGAGACCTCCGGAGCAGCCAGAATTTCCATAGGGTTCTGTACAATCGATTAGATTTTGGGCGCTAATGTTTACCAACACCCCTGTTTTTCGAAAAGTGTGACTTTCAAGTGCTCCAGCCTGCAAAAATATATCGTCACATACCAATTGTAGTTGAAATATCCTATACATTAGTGGAGAAAATGCACAGAACTAGATAAGGTACCTGGGTCAAATATGGCCAGCCGATTAATATGGCCACTACCTATTATCTTCCAAACTATTGCAACCCTAATACCTACAACGCAAGCGTGAGTGTGCCCTAAGTACGGAATATTCGATTCCCGTCTTCCCCTCCTCAACCCTCGACAGTCGAGTCATAGAAAAAGTAACGTTGTGCTATTGAATTGCATTCGATAAGTTTTGGTTTATTCAGTTACTTATCAATATTTTCTGTTATGTATTCGCTGAATATTAATCTTTGGTATCTCTAGTTGATATTTTTATGCCGATTGAATTATTTTCTTGCAGTATTTTAAGTTAAGTTTAATTGGAAAACATCGACACGTATTGTAATATGGCCATCGAGTGGCCATATTACAATACTCACCCAGCAATACCACACATGAGCTTCAACCAATGGACAAGTCAGTGTTTAGGTCCTATGAGTATTTCTGGGATGAAAAGTCTTGAAATACTGGGCTCTTCATCAGGATAGACGAATCACCAAACAGGAGATTTGGAACAATTATTTCTAAAGTTTGGGACAAGGCTCTGATGCCTTCTAAAATTAAAGCTGGTTTCGAAGCTACGGGAATATTCCCGAAGAAGCATTCGCGCCAAGCATTCCAACTTATCGAGCTTATTTAAATGTTTCAAATGAGCGGGTTGAACAAAATTCGATGCCAACGCAAACAAACATTAACAACAGTTCAGATGAATGCGATGACAATGTTATACCATCCGATTTGAACATGAACAATGATGACACTGCAATATTTGGTAACGATGACATTCCCCTGGCTCGCCTTTTCCGAAATTCATCACGGTTAGTTCTGAAGAGCATGAATGAAAATGAGAACACTTGCAATACTAATGAATCAGGTTCTTCTTTCCATAACATTCTACCAATTCCAGAAAAGATATCGACCCCAAATTCTGCCCCTAGAAGGAAAGCTGTAAATAATCTAGCTTTGGAACTGATCAAACAAACCTTTGAAAACAGTCCAAAGACATCTAAAACTCCTGCAGCTAGAAATGATAAACCAAAAGAAACTGATAAAAAAGAACAAAGTCTGGTCTGGTACTTCTGCGTCTCCTACTTCTGAGTCTTGGTATTGTTTTATTTGCAATAAAGATCGAGTTGCAAATATGCGACTCTATTGCCGATGTGCAACATACGTCCACAAAGAATGTGTGGGACTCACCAGAGAAGACAATGTTAACTTCGTTTGCGTGAAATGTCGATAATTTTATTTTTGATTTGATGAACCTAGGTTGTTAGGACATGCAAACTTAATCATCATAATTAAATAGTTCGGAGTTTGTTTTAAGTTGATTATAAGGTTAAGTCCATCAAAAGTAGCACATTTAATCTCATTTTCCCATTATACTTATTTGTTTCGACTAATGAAAAAGAGTTTTGTATAGTTTAATTGTTTTCTGTTTGATTTCTTTTGAAACTTCATTTGTTTTCTAATACGCTTATTTCTTTTCATTTCAGTCAGTAATAAGTCCCAAGAACAGAAAATAATAATTTGTTTTATTTCATACTGGTAATATAGTCAGAGTGTGAGCATATTCACCTACACTATCGAAAATATTCCCAATTTCTCATTAAAAAAAATTCGGTATGTCTAAATCCATTTCAAATAGATCCTATTTAACAAAAGTCGTAGCTAGTATTAGAAAATTACTGCAAAACCTTAAGGTGGCCATATTTTACCCATGTACCTTATCTCAACCAATTCACTCGAAATATCAATTAATTATATACATAAACTTCCTTTTAAATCACTCCATTCATCGGTGAAAGCCGTATGAAAATTATTTCTGTAGTTTTTCAGTTTATCGTGTTCAGGAAAACAGAAGCGTTGGGATGACTTCTTTTTAAAAATGTAGTGATTTCAACTGGTGTTAATATTCAAATACCTTCTTTGGAATGCTATTCTATTTTTTCTTTATTACTGATCTCTGTGCCAAAATAAATAAAAAATTACTCACCAATTTCAACTCTTTGAATACGCAGTAATAATAATCACACTGAAAAAAGAAATAGGATTATTTTCTAAACTTCAATTCATATTGAATATAAAAGGAAAATCTGAGTTCAAATTACTTTTGGAGGTTCGCTTGGTTCATCAACATCCATGCCTAACTTTCTCTTGGCAAAATTCACAACTTTTTTCTCAACACGTTGTATTCGTTCACCGACATCCACTTCTTTGGACCAGCAATAATCTTCAACACCTCTAACTTCCAAAGGCCTTTCACAGCAAGTAACCACCTGATGATGAAGAGGAGTTAAAAATTTTTCGCATTAAAGATTGTAATAATTACGTGAACGAGCAGGGTTATGAAAACACTGAAAACTGTGAAAAACCCTTGCAAATGCTTCTTCATTTTCTATTTTTCGAATCTATCACGCATCAAATAAACAAATGAAATGGCTGGCGTTCGTAGACACAACCGTGATATATCGAAAAAAGTTTGACCTTCGCGGATAACTAATAATAAGTCATTTCTGATGGAAATTTATTTCATAATTCAGCTCAAGCCATTATTGGATATCCTGTGTGATATTTTTCTTTTTGTGTACTTTTATGATACAAAACGAGTATGAATTATATGTTCTGGCTATTTGCGGCCATTAAAATAATTAGGTACACATGAAACAACTAATTATCTCTATTGTTTACCCTTGATGGATCTGATTTCATCACAAATTGAAATTTCATTCGATAAAAATTTCATCAGCTGAACATTATAAATGTTTCCATTGTTTTCACGCCCCGATGCTCCTTTACCTGTAGGTCGTACTACGAGGTAGACACAGGTTGGTTATTACGCATGCCTTTATTCGTGATTAGGATTCTTGAATCCTACTTGAGCAACCGAACTTTTCGTTTGAGTGTGGACCAAACCACATCTGCATATTATCCAATTAAAGCAGGTGTCCCGCACGGGTCCTGCGTATCACTGCACCTGTACTCGTACACGCACGATTTTCCCATGTTCTCGCGAACGAATGTGGGTATCTATGCAGGCGATACCGCAATTTACGCACACTCATTCTTGAGCGAGGTGACTAAACAGCAACTGCAGATCCACCTCGTAATGTCAATTCAAAATGAGCAACTAACTATACGAGGTGATTCAGTAAAGCAAAGCATCTTGACAAAAATAAAGGAATCCAGATATTTTTCCGTAATACTTGATTGTACTCCAGATATAAGTCATAAGGAACTAATTTCTTTAACGATTCGCTACGTCACTGAAGATGATGATGTGAAAATCAAAATAGAAGAAAGCTTTATAGTCTATCGAGTTGCCGAAGAAACCACTGGAGAAGCTCTCGCTGTCTTACTGTTCAAAGAAATTGAAGAGTGTGGTTTGAACATGACAAACTGTCAAGGTCAAGGATACGAGTACTGTTCAAGTCCGAGTACTGGATAAATTCCCTTCAGCTGTGTTCATTCCTTGTGGGTGCCATAACCTAAACTCAGTGTTTTCTGATGGAGCAAAATCATCAGTTAAGTCTACGTCTTTATTTTGTATTCTACAACGACTTTTTATCATCTTATCAAGTTCAACAAAGCGCTCGTGTATAATAAACGACCATACTAAAGCACTTACTTTAAAGTAAGTGCGTGAAACGCGTTGGCAAGCTCGCATGAGTGCTGTTCAGGCTGTCAGATAACAATGTGTGGAAGTTAGTTATGCATAGGTTGAGTTAGGCAACAAAATTGATGACACCAAACAGCCTTTGAGGCTAAATCTTTGATTGGTCAGATGGAAGACTTTTCGTTCGTCGTAACTCTGATTTTGTGGAATGAAATTCTATTTGAAGTGAATTTGATCAGTAAAAGCATTCAAGAGAAAGAGGT
>WOGR01009149.1:0-11486 GCA_015342045.1 Leptinotarsa lineolata | reverse complement strand
TTTTGTTATTAGTGTGATTATTTTTTTGAAAATGGTAAACTTCACCAATGCAGAGTACCTATACTGACATACATTTCACGTACGGACTTGCTAACGGAAATGCATATGAGACTAGACGTTTGTATCAGGAGCGTAATCCGAACCGCACAACTCCTACTTCAAAAACCTTTTGAAGAACTCACATTCGGTTAAGGGAAACAGAAAGTTTTGAAAAAGCTAGTCATCCACACATCGGATGGTAAGAACCCCAGCAACCAAGGAAGCAGTTCTTAATCTGGTAGGAGAACATCCGAAAACAATCTCCAGAAAAATAGGGCACACGTTAAACATTTATCATGTTCTAGCATGAAGAATTTTAATTAATAATTCAATATATCCTCACCATATTCAAAGAGTTAAGGCACCTCTCCCTCGTGATTTTCCATTACGTATCAACTTCTGTCGTTGGTTTCTCCAACGCCTTATTCAAAATCCTTTATTTGCAAATCAAATCCTGTTTACCGACGAAGCAAATTTCTCACGCAATGCAATTTCCACAACAATCACTTGTGGTCAGAAAAAACCCCTATGCGATACAGGAATCAAATTTCCAAGAACAGTTCCCTCTCAACGTGTGGGCAGGAATCCTTGAAGATTATTCAATAGGCCCATTCTTTTTTCCAGGAATAGTAGAGGATCCGATATAAGGAAGACCTTCACCCATCTGTTCAATGGATAAAAATCATTTGATAGGTAATTTAGTGTTGAGAATTATAAAAAACAAGGGGTGCCCCTTATAATGTTGTCCAGACAATAATTAAAGATTGAAAAATAATTTTTTAAAATTAATTCTACTAGTGAGTTTAATGAAAAAAATGAACACTAATAGTAAGTATAAAGCCCATTATAGAATATACAAACGTAAGGCTGCCTATTTTTATCCTGTCCAAACTATTGAACATCCAGGTGTACACAGGTATTTAAGTCGTAGAGTTAGTTTCACTTGACTGTTCAATATATCAACCAAACATAATACTAAGCGCTGTTTTATTGTGAATACGATGATATAGGGGTGCCCGTAAAAAATCTGTTCCGAATGACGGGTGTCGAATTTTAAAAAATTCAATTTCACTGCGACAGGAATGGCGAATGTAGTGATGGCAATAACGAAATTTTGATGATTCACTTTGTTCATTTTCATTTAAATTCTTGAAAAACGATAAAAGTTTCAAATATACAACACTTTATGTAGCTGCGCCGCGCTACGCCGTGCCCAGCTACAATCCTGTGTCTTTTTTTATCGCACAGTATACTATCCTCGGATATCTTTGTCGTACGTTCCCGGTCACAGTGAAATTGAATTTTTTTTGAATTCGGCACCCGTCATTCAGAACAGATTTTTTACGGGCACCCCTATATCATCGTATTCGCAATAAAACAGCGCTCAATATTATGTTTGGTTGATATATTAAACAAGTAAATGAAACTAACTACAACCTAAATACCTGTTTACACCTGGCCGCTCAATAGTTTGGACAGCATAAAAATAGGCACCTTTACGTTTGTATATTTTATAATAGGCTTTATACTTACTGTTAGTGTTACTTTTTTTTATTAAACTCACTAGTAGAATCAATTTAAAAAAATCATTTCTCAACATTATAAGAGGCACCCCTTGTTTTTTATAATTTTTAACATACTAAATTACCTATCAAATGATTTTTATCCATTAAAAAGATGGGTGAAGCTCTTCCTTACATCAGATCTCAGACTAGAAGGTTAAATGGAGAGAGATATCGTCATTTTCTTGAAGAAGATTTGCCTATTTTACTGGGAGATGTGCCATTGAGACTACGAAATGAAATGTAGTTTATGCACGACGGTGCCCAGGCAAACTTCAGCATACAAGCTGAAGAGAGACTTTTAGATCAAGAGAGACTTTTTAGATCAAATTTTCGGCAACCATTAGATTGGTCGAGGGGGCCTCAACCATGGCCCCTTAGGTCACCATCCTTCGGGATGGATATTATAGCCCACTGGCTTGAGTCCCTTTTCCAGTTGTCTTTCACAACAGGCAAGGGTCACTTCAGGATTTTCGATGTTATATCCCAGACTTTCTAGCAATGGCATTTGATGAAAGGTAAAATTTTATTGATCTTCATCTCGTACAAGTTTAAATTTTTGAGAAATGCTGTTCGTAAAAGGGGACATCAACAACTGGATAACAGAAAATCATTTTCATACAGAAGTTTTTTAAAATACGGCAAATATGAGCATCTACTGGTGAATTGTTGGAAATGCTTCAGTTCTCAAGTTAAACGAAGAATGGATCCACAAATGCGGAAAAATAAAAGGATCCTACATAAACCCCACCAATTCACTTAAAACATGGACCTCTCATCCTGTTTCTCACAGAATATAGGTGACATTTAACTCACTTTTTGAAATAAAAAAAATTGGTGAATGTATTTCCTTCGATAACTCCTTATTTATTTTGAATTTATTCCATTATTTGACCCCCTTTGACTACAGTTTTCAACTTCTGCTCTGCACAGGATGTTGATTTCACTTGTTCGATTCTCAATACAAAAAATTGAAGGTAATGGCATTTGCCTCCATAGGATGTTGTTAACATTCAATTCCTTTTATGAATCTGAAATTGTTGTGACACGTTTTTTTTCTCGTCGAGTTTCGATTTATATTTTTATTGCCCTATTTAACCACCTTCTTCTAGAGCTCGTCTCATCTTCTCCTATTCACTGGATATCGATAATTTGTTACAAGATTTTTCAAACCAAAAACTGTGCTGACAAGAATCCTCCTTTGACAAGTTATTTTTATTTTTCAATTTTTCCTATGTTTCACCCTCTTTGACTGCCGGTTTCTACATTTTTTTCTCACAGGATGACGAAGGTAACAGTTCCGTTTTTTCGAATTGATTACACTATACAAGGTGTTTATTAACCATACGGCAAAAAAATTAGGGGTCTATTGCTTGGATTATTATAAGGATATTTTGTTCTTTGATGATTTTTGATAGGGGGCATTTTTTCGAAGATACGGGACGAAAAACAATTTGGACATTAACAATTTTGGTAACTTTAAAATTATTAACGTAGCCGAAATAAAAGTATAGCGTACTACACTGGACCTACCAAAGAGTTAAATCCTCTGGATTATTTTCTGTGGGGTCACCTTAAGCCATTATTTACTCCAGTGGAAGCTATTGAAGATTTGAGAAATCGGATAATTGCTGGGTGTACCGCAATGAGAAACGATCCTGGTATTTTTTTAAATAGTTCAGGAGTCGATGAGGAGAAGATTGGATTCTTGCATTCGAGCGGGAGGGGGAATAGTCATTTTTAAGAGGTAATAAATTGTTATTGTCGAAATTTTATTTCGCTCTGTATCTCCGTATAATCCCTTAATCAAGGATCGCATGTTCAATAAACACCCTGTATAGTTAAGTTTGGGAAGCTTTCGAAATCGATTAAAAAAAATTCTGAAAAAGTCTACAATTATAAGAACTAAGACAAACTCATTTATGATATCCTGCAAGCTTGGGTAGAATTGCAGCGTCTATTGAATTCTTGGCATCCAGCGTGAGATACTTGATGTAAATGCACTCCGGGAAATGGCCTTGGCTTTATCTATTACATGGGTAGTCCGTACATAACACCTCTCCTCGTTGTTTAGAAATTAGAACTGATCTATCAAAACTGATTTCTAATCCTAATGTCTTCAATGGGTATTTACTGATTTTCTGTAAAGGGTGCTATCTGGTTCTTCTAGGCGGTCCAAGTTTCTTTATTACTTGAGCTGAGTTGAGGTATGCTGCGAGATAGATCATAATGATGTACAAGAATATTGTCCACAAACTAATACCTGACGAAACGATGTGTTTTTCTTCTTGAAGTTTGTTCCGTACATGGTTCATTTGATTTTGGATACTCTTCAAATGGTCAAGATTCAGTGATTAGAGTCGAAATGGAGGTGTTCTGGATGGAAATTTTCATATGTTTGCGTAAATCGGATGAGATGCACTTTACATGGAGATTGTGGTGAGCTAGGTTTGCCTCTAGTAGGTTACAAAAAGCTTCACCTGGAATGGCTTCTTGATATGGTTCATTAAAGTAGCTATAGTGATGCTCATTGAAAAGAAGGAATTTGTTTTCTGGGACAATTATTTGGTACAGATTTGGTTTGGTCTCGATAGAAAAAGGGAAGAGGTGATAGGTGTAGTCGTTCGGTTCGGTGACTGGAACTCCCAAAATGAATACTAGATTTATTTCTTTCTGGTACGCTTTGATAGTTGATATTTTTTTGCAAATAATTATGTTTTTTCTGTTTGGAATGTACGAAAGAACAGCTGCATTCAAATAATTGGAGATATTTTAAAATTCTTCGAGAAAACCATCAGCTTCTATAATGGATAGGTGTAGATCCGCTATTTTGGCAAAGGTGGTGGCAGTCCCCAGATCTTCCAGTATCCTCATGATCATATTGGTGGTAGCTACCAATTGTGTGAATATTGCATTCATATTCAGTCGTTCATATGTTTCAGCATATGAAATTATCTGTTTCTCGATTGCACCTTGTAGTTGTTCGAATTTCAATAGGATTGTTAGTTGATTCCTCGCTAGTCTGAGTATTGTGGAATTGAATTTCTCGATTGCTTCTGTGGAAAGAGAAATCTGTTCATCTAGTAATATTTTTTGTTTATTTTGCTGACCTGGGGTTTTTTAATTGCATCGTCATAGCGTTGCCTATCTTCCGCAATTTTTGACAATCATTGGTTCTGGAATAATCGGTGGGGTATCAGGTGCACGACAAAGTTCTTGCTGGATTCCCGTGTCCATAGGTTCTGGGGTGATCAATCGGTTTCGACTATCTTCTTCCATTTGTATAAGGTCATCTAGTAGTTGTTCCAATTCGGGGATGTTCTCGACTTAGGTGTAACTTGCATCAATTTATATTGGATTGATTTGTATTCTGGAGAGAGCATCAGCATTGTTCCCCTTCGGAATGAATTGGATTGATTGCTTTTTTTGTTAGGAGCTCGTTCCTGTCCAAGGTCATTGATGCTCCAATGTTTCGTGGTAAGTTGATTCCAATAAGTCCATCGTATTTAGGATTGAAATCGAAAATGAAGAATTTTTGGCAAAGATTGGGTTTTTTGAAAATTTTTGATAGAGTTGTTCGTGGAAATATTTTGAGCTGATTGAATCTGAAATTGGTCCTCTTAAATATGCTGTGGATAAAATGTATAATCCAAATTCGTACTGATAAGGGTTTTTGTTGAGCCGGTGTCTATCATGAATTTTGAACTGGTTTCAGGAAAAATGATGAATGGTAGTTTGGAACTAAGTCATTGATTTGTTCTTTTGAGTAATCCGAAAATTTTGACATTCTTCCGGTTCATGTCCAGGAATTAGTTCCTGTGTTTCTGGAGAATCATCGTTCATTTGATAGTTTTTTTCTTGTTGATCGATTGAGTGGGATTGATTGTATTTATATTTTCATTGACATAGTCTGCCTCTTCTGAGAAATATAGTTCTTCAGACGCAAAGGTTGGTTTGGGTTTAGGCTTTGTGTTTTTTGAAAACTTTTCTGAAGACGTATCCATTGGTGTTTGTGTAGTTACTTGGCGAAATGGATTTGGTTGAAAAACATTCCTTTATGTAGGTATGCTATGTTGGTTACTTTGCGTTGTAGATGGATTCCAGGCGGTGGTTGCCTAAAGGGTGGTCTTTGAAATGATCTCTGGTCAATACTTTAGCGATTCTTTGAAAATCCTGTAGTTGGACGAATCATTGGGTTTCTTGGTTGTGGGCTAGTGAGCGGTAATGTGTGATTTTCTCTTCTTCGACTTTCCACTTGCATCAATGTATTGGTTTTTTTTCGCGCATATTAAATATTTTTCCACTGAAAACTTAAGATAAAACTGTTTTAATATTTTGGGGTCCTCTTAAACGAATAATTCATCTTAGGAGTTCCTTCAATCCTGTGAGAAATGCTTTCAATGTAAGGTTATCATATGAGCTGGTTTTGACAACTTGAACTTGTGCATCAGGTTAATTGCAGGCAAGGTTTGAAAAAAGAAGGATTCTTATATCTTGACATCGAGAACCATTTTGTTGTGGTGACTCGTTGCTGTCTTCTCTCAAACGCATACAGTCTCGAAGCAGTGAATTATCATCTCTTTTATCGGCAAAATTCCGTTGAAGTGATTTTTGAAGGTCTGCCCAAGATGTAATTTTCCTTGCTCCAATGATAATTTTTGCTCCCCCTGTCAGATTTTTTTATGTAGGTTATTAAAAACTGTTGATGAAGGCTGCTGGGTCCCCTCTTTTAGAAAACTGGTTTACTATGAGGTCACATGCTTCAATAAAATAAATTTGAGATGACTTCCAAATAACTTATTTGAAAAGCGGTCATTTCGTAGGGTCGTTCTTGGATGTTGTTTTCAGATAATTCGTTATAAAGATTTATATTCGAAATCAAATTCGCGAGATAATCAATTGTAGACATAAAAAGGGATATGAGGGGTGTCACTGATAAGGATTAAATTGGAATAAATGAGCAATCATATAAAATTTTGTAGTATCCTCATTGGTCGAAATGGTCCTGAAGTGGTAACATAAAAATCGTCAATGGGAGATTGACCCAGAATCGCTTGCGCTCAACTACTTCTTCTGGGGATGAAATTAATTGAGTGTTCCTTGTCATCCAACATGTTATTTCACTTGTAATCCAATTATTGATTGGTACTGATAATCCAATAAAATGATTTGATGTTTGTTCAGTTCTTAAAAGTAATTGGAAGTAACTTCGACGATTTTGTTCGAAATCTCCCGGTTCTCGGATATAGCAATGGATTAGTGTCGATTTTTTTATCACTGCGGTTCACTACTATCTTACAATGACCGCGCCTATTAAGTTTAGGAGCTTTTGAAATCGATTTTTGAAAATTAAACTTTTTCCAAAAAATTCAAAGTTGAGTTACAATTATATTTTCTCAGTATTGTCAAAGCCAAAGGTACAATTATAACTGAACTGAATCTAAAAAAACTCATATTTATAATATCGGGCAAGCTTGGGTAGAATTGTAGCGTCTATTGAATTACTGGTATGCAGCGTGAGATAATTGATGTATATATATGCACTCCGGGAAATGGCCTTGGCTATATCTATAACATGGGTAGTCCGTACATAACACTAATTGATTTTTTATGACAGGCGGTCTCAATTTTTTTTACTAATCGGTGTTTTTAATGTGGGTAGACTGCAACGAAATTATTATTTTTTTAGTACGTTGACCCTCTTGGAAGGATTGTCTTTGATGTTATTCAGTTATAATATTTTTCCGATTACAGAGTAATCAATTTGCGTTTTTCGACATTCGTCTGTATGTGATCTTATGTCTTTCAGCTGCTAAGTTCACACCGATGATCCTGAACATAAACATTCATAATATCACTGAAAAAATATACGTTTTCTACAATATTTTCATTATTGTGTAATAAAAAATAATCCTGAGATATTTTCATTGTTGAACTCCAGTAAGCTATTGCATATTTTAGTAGTTTGAATTCTACTAGAGTATTCCTGAAACAACTGAATTCTACTCCCACCGTATCTCGAACATCCTATATGATTTTCATAGCTATTGCTTGGTTGGTTCGTTTCGTTTGAACTGTTCTATAAGTTCGAACACGAATAGTCGAATACGATTTGGTGATAAAGTCGGATCGTTATCTTACGCCCAGACTTCCACAGTTACCAGCTATTTAGTTATCAACATTCGTCCGTAGCTTTAGGTAGTGCATAATTGTTTTGTTACTCTAACGGAAATGAATTCAAAAATCATTTTAATTTCTGCTATATTTTTGTGCTCTGGAGCATTCTGTAACGCAGCGTTTTCGGATTGTGGTGAGTTTTTATCAACTTGTAAATAAATCTGTTTCCTACAATGAAGATACTTACACGGTGAATCACAAATTAGAACGTCCTATTAATGTAATTTCGGATACTATTTATTTCATTATGTTTATTTCAGCCTGTTTCAAATTCATATATAAACTTTTTATTGGTGAAAATCACCAAAAATTAATATTCATGAATTTAAAAAAATTACAACTACGGATAGTAAATACTGAGCTGGAATTTGCATTAAGAGTAAATTCGTTACAAAATCTGTAAAGCTTTCCTATGAATTGAATTATATCTTCAATTCAAACTGAATAATATCTTTCAAAGGAAAGTAGAATTTTTGAAACCGCTTCATTAATTTACTGTTCCTAGAAAATGTTTTATGGAAAATCAAAGAAATACGGAAATCGATTGTTTTATAAATGAATGAAGAGGATGAAATGGAAAATGAAAAAAGGTATTAATATTTCTTTTCATACCTTCTTAAGGAGCATGCCTGTTTATCAATGTTCATCGCGACATCAAGTTTGGTTTTATATGTGTCTGTCAGTTACATTTCCTGAAAATAAAGCTTTTTAGTTGTAGTAGGGACTCAATTTCCAGTAGGTCTAAAAGTAGAAAGAGTACTTATGTTTATTGATTAATTTATGTGAACGAAACGAAAATGCCCACAGGTAATAAATGAATTTCTAAGTGACTTGAAGATTGTGTCTCAAATACAGAATGACAATGGCAACATGAAAGTTTGTGGTTAAAGGTTAAAGTATATTTTATGAATCATTAAAATGTTGGAAAAAATTCATTACATTCTTCAAAACTGTTTATTTATTCTGCAGAAAAATTTAATTTATTTTTTTCGTAATTGAATATGTCTAGTTCCAATATGTTTTTAATATTTACCAAGAAAGAAGAACAAATTGATAAAAAAATGTGAACTTTCATGGCCGGTGCCAAACCTATTTTCCGTTTTTTTTGGCCGTGGTCTGTAGGTTTTCTATGCCTGACGTTTTGTCTACTACTACGGTAAACAGTATTAAAGGCGATGAGATAACGGTCGAAGTGCTCGAAGACATAAAAACCTACAGAACATGACCAAAAAAAAAACCCGGTAAATAGAATAGAACATAATGTTCGAAAATGAAATTGGTCAGCGATTTTTGGAATTTCTTCCTGACGTTTCGCTGGCGCGAGTGGCTAGCTTCTTCAGAGATTTGTACATTCTGAGTTCTCTCCGATGATTTGATATTCCCGTTGCGTAAAGCACATTTATGTTGCCTAAGGTTTGGTGTGCTTATACCTGTAACTGGAATAGGTAAGTTGTCAATAATATTTGTTGACTCTTTTCTACCAGCCATCATGCTGTTTGCTATTCTTGAACTTCTTAGAATGAGATTTCATATTCGGTTGACAGCTTCTTCTTTTCTGAAATTATTCGTGTGTTTATGGATCTCTTTGGACAAGTCGGCTGTGGTGGAACACGCACTCAGTGACGGAAAACTGAAACAGTCTCCAGTCGAGTTAATAAACGAAACACCGTATTTTCCAGGCAAGTTCAAAATCCTGTTTTACTTACCTAAGTGTAAAATATTCGTATTGAGGAAGTGTTTTATATAACTAAACAACTACCATATATATATGGTGGCCTATTGAACGGAGTGGGAAAGAATATTTCTGCAAAATCTAAAAACTTATGAATATTTTTTTCTGAAGAACAAATGTAGAAGTAAAGAGCATAACAAAATGTTCAACCCTCTTTGTGGCGACGCCATCCTCCAAATTTCATGGGAATGGGAATAGGGATCAAGTGATAACTCATCAAATAGGGATTATTATTCTCTATTGATGCTCAATTTTTTAAAGATTGATCCACTTTTTCAGAAAATATGGAGCTTCAAAATGCCAGCAATACTTTTGACAAAAAATGCAAATTATCTTGAAACTATTGTAATACATTCTTGAGCACTTTAGGTTCACCTTGTGACAGACGTTAAAATTCGTCGTCGCAGATCTTCCAATGTGTTAGGTGGAGTGCTGTAAAATTGATTTTTTTATTATAGTGCCCAAAAGTGTAAAAATAGTTAGACACAAAGGAGAAACCTTGCTGTTTAACACCATATTCGAATTTACAAATTTTGAAAGGTATTTTCGTATTTGCAATGTTTTGTTTGACGTGATGTATTGACATTCACAAAAATACAGTTTAGGCCTCGTTAATCCTTAGCTTGTATAAGTTTCGACTTCTGAGACTTGTCGTTCGTAGACAGCAACAGCTGGTTATCAGAAACACAGATTTTTTCATCAAAAATATACTTTTATTTCGTTTTAATACAAATATCCGTAGTACCTACCTAATATAGCTGGTTCAGGACATAAACACAATAGTGTATAGGCCCGCAACCACAAGTGGTTCTGGTCCTGAACCTATACACATGTGTTACTTGAATATCGTTATTATAAATTTGAACCTCTAATAGGAAATATCTATTTAATGTTCGGTATAGTGAATTATTCAAATTGTGAAATATTGGAGTTCAAAAATGGAACGTTTTTACAGAATAAATAATAAAGTGATAAAAAATTTTGTGAAAAAAATGTTAACAAAGGATTAGTTTTTATTATTCATTCGAAGTTTTTTTCTATAGTAAAGAGATACGCTGTAATCAGCGACTATTTTGAAAATATACTATCTAATTTCCAGGAATATTTTATTCAAAGCAATTCATTATGGTGTTATCATTATAGTTGCGACCCTTAGTCTTTGTCAATCGATAACGATATATTTACGAAACGAAAATAGATATCTTTTATCACTGAAGATTCAAGTCAAAAAGGATATTTTAGATGTAAAGTTTCTACTCGACTGACCATTTTATGCCATTTAGAAACTTGCGTTTGTTGAAACTGGGTTGACTTCACGAACTTCGATAGTTCTCAGTAAGCAAACGTAATCAAAAGTAATTTTTGAAAGGAGAACTGTGAGCTTCAATTGTAAGGTATATATGTCAAGGTATGGTATGTGTTGATGGACAAAAGTCCATCAACACATACCAAAGAAAGATTTTTCGCAAGAATTCAAAAGCACGTCAAATTTGTTTTTCCTGAAAACTAGTTCAGGTTTTGCAGGTCATCAAACGTGATTCATCAAAAGAATTCGTAGTATTGTGTTAGTTCATAATAATATATCCATTTCTAACTGACTACCTGTTATGTATGAGAATGAATAATGGGTTGTTCGGGATAGATCCATAGATCATAGATCTCCACATACCACAATTTTCGATTTCTGAACTTTCAAAGGCATTCTGTGGCCGTTCTGTGAAGCATGAAGAGACCAAGATCTGTATGTGTGTGCGTGGGCATTTGTAGCCATGCGAGGACTTTCGTCCGTACCAAATAGGTCTTGTGAGGACAGTTTATCATGCGAGGACACATACCCCGTCCTCGCAATCTTTTGCCTTCATTTTAGTTATCTACTCATTATTCCGACCTCAGATGTACCTATAAATCAAAAATAGACGATGTCCTCACAAGACCATATTACTACGGACACTTAGTTCACTAAACACACCGCTAGG
>WOGR01009148.1:0-11487 GCA_015342045.1 Leptinotarsa lineolata | reverse complement strand
AAAGCTTCGGTAGGTCAGTGCCATCGCTGTCAGCGTTTTGGCCACTGCCAAAGGAACTACCTAGCAGTTCCCATTTGTGTTAAATGTGCCGGCCGTCATCTTACACCGGATTCCAAGAAGGCGAGTACTGACCCCCTGAAGTGTAACAACTGTAAGGGGGCCCATACTGCAAATTATCGAGGCTGTCCTGAGTTTCCGAGGGTACAAAGGAGGGCCCCAAATCGCCCAGGCAGAAAGCCTACCCCAACAAGGCTTCGCGAAGGCTGTCTCCAAGGGTGCTAGCTCTTCTGCGAAGCCCCCCCTCCCGATCCGCACCCTCATGTCTGTTACAGAAATGTAAGTCATGTCTCTTAAAAGGTGCATCTGGCCAGTATCAGTTTCGTTTCTACGTCTCCAAGCTTCAGAGGTTCTGGTTTATCTAGTTAGGCCATCTTGGAGGGGAAGACTATGCAAATCGTTTATTGCAAAGTTCCATAATAGTGGGGATGAGGCCCCCCCTTTGAACAACTCATAATTTTTCCTGTCACCACTGTTTCTCTCATAATGGTCTTCCTCTAAGCTCATAGTTCTTTCATCTGCAGCTTATCCCTACGATTTTTCTTCTCCCTGACGCCAGGATGATATCCTGAAATATCGCATGTGCTTCCAATACCCAGTGAAGCAACTGAAAGTACTTCCTTGTTCCTATAAGAATATTCTGGTTTTTCCATGACCTGACATCATCTTACCGTTGACGAACCTGACCTCTATGCATATTTTTATCAATGCAGTGGTCTTTCAACAAATTACAAACTGATGAAAAACTTACATTGTCATTAATTTTTCAGTTCCACTTTCTCCTGCCCGGCCTTCCAGAAAATTCACAGCGCAGAGTGTGGAAGACAACAAAACAGCAG
Source organism: Leptinotarsa lineolata (assembly GCA_015342045.1). Classification (NCBI taxonomy): domain Eukaryota; kingdom Metazoa; phylum Arthropoda; class Insecta; order Coleoptera; family Chrysomelidae; genus Leptinotarsa; species Leptinotarsa lineolata. Next base: position 10,591 of record WOGR01009148.1, on the reverse strand, counting down.
ACGAAGAAATGAAGAAGCTAAGAGAAGCACGTGCTGCTCGCTTGGCCTTCATAAACGAAGAGGCCAAACTTGAGAGAACTTCAGTTGAAGTGGACGATGCAGTCAAAGCCAAAAAGAAGAAGGAGGAAGAGAGGTTAGCTGAAGAGAAGTGAGTGAAATAATTGGCTGAATTTTTTGTTCTAAATTAATTCCAATTGCACTAAAAACATCGCATAGAAGTGATTTATGAGATAATATTGCAATGGGGTTGAGTTTCAGTAGACTCGAATATACTTTTTTCAATCATATAAAGGAAAAAGGTCACTGATTTAAATACTTAGTGTAGTGTAAAAAGTTCGAAATATGTGTATAGGTATAGGTAAGCCACCTTATGATTGAAAAAAAATCATTAGAGAAGTACTTCAGAATTTTTCAATCTTCAATTGAAAATAGTGAATTGGAAAACACAAATTTTTGCTCAGAATACGGTTCTGATAACGATACAATGAAAAGTGAGACGGAGATGTAGTAAAAACTAAGAAAATGTAGACTTGAAATCGCAGAGAGGTTGATAATACCTGGCATTGAAACCATTACAAATCTTTGTCAGTAGGAACACGAACAATTCTGAAGTTAGCAGTGATTTTTTTCTCAGTGATCACCCGATAAATCATACTCCTATTATCTAAATTCTCTCGATTAATCTTATTCGTTCCTCCACCCCAAGTAGGATGCTATCGATAGTAACTAACATAAAACTAGAAGCATTTTCCACTCTGGGTTGATAAAATTCGAAGACAAAATATCGCCTGAAAAGACTCAGGATCCAAATGAAGATCTATTGATTGTGATACTCAAAAAGTTCAGAGGGGTCAAAAAATTCAGAGTTGATTGACGATGTATCATATTAGGAGCATTCCAATACATATGATATCACGATTTCAAGAATGTTCTCTATCAATCCCAGTGACACACGCTCAATCACATAAGGAATTCAGCGTTATTGTCCTAGAAATCAGGAAAGCAATACATTCATCTATTTGAAAAATGTCTTTGAAATTACGTTACTTGATAAAAGAATAAGATTTTCCCTCAGATTCATTTCTTCTAAACTTTCCTGGGAAATAGGTTTCCAATAAAAAGTTACATATATTTATTTTTGATTCAAAGGCAATGTCATAGACCTCAACGAACTCTCATCAGACTCACACTGATGGATCTTCGTCAAAGCAGAGTCAAGTACATGAAATGAATCTTCAGGGAGTAATTTCCCCAGAGATTCTGAAGATATGATGAACTCCAACTTCCTTCGAGAGAAAACTATGGGATTTTGACACATGAACAAATTGAATTCTGAAAACTTTCCAAAATGAACCAGAGTGAAGAAGATAACTTTCGAATATATCAAAGCTCTTTCCTGGGTTAGTTGGCCATTTTATAAACGGTTTTATGCTTGCTGTTTCGTTTATAATTGCGGTAGGCATCAGACTAAGAGGCAGTAGATGAAGTACACGGGTTGTACTTATAGCAGTTAGTACTATTGTAGTACATGCTGTAAAAATAAGACGATACCTCTGTTCACTACTCAAGATGAGTCTGAATAACTTTAGATTTTGAAACAGTGCATCTCCATGAGCTCATTGAGTTTTTTCTCTCATATCATTATGATATTTTTCCAATATTTCTTTTTTGTTAACTATGCTGTGAAAGTCCTTTGTTTGATGTCTGTCACATATTTCTGAACATAATTTGAGTTGCCAATAACTTGCTCACGTTCTGTAATTCAGTGTCGAGTGTGTCTTCCCTTTCGTTGCAATTCCTGGACAATAGATTTCTATTTTGTTCAGGTAATGGACAGTATTTTGAGATAATATCTACTCATCAAAAGCACACCTTACTTGCAAGATCAGTCACTTTTCTAGGGTGTTAATGTTTGAAATCCTGATAATTGTACGTACCATTTTCTGTTCTACCATATATTTCGGCACCCTTCTAACTGTTACACTTCTACTCTTCAGCTTCATCATTATCTGTGACTCTTGAGTTTTCTGACCTTCACAATGAGGCTGGAAAACCTCGCACATCTATATTTGATTACTCTGACGAGAGCTGTGAGAGATAATTGAAGAAATCCCGATATCAATAAGTAGAGTATCTACTCGCTTTCGATGAGATTACAAAATGAAAGATGTCTTTGGTTACAGGGCCTTGGCTGAAGAACAGGCTAGACAAGAGTTACTGGCGAAGAAAGAAGAGGCAGCGAGGAGGGCAGAACTGGCAAGACAAGAGGATTTGGCAGCTCAAGCAGCAGCAGAGAGGGCTGCAGAACTTGAAAGACAAGCGGAACAGGCCAAGCAAGAGGAATTGGCTAAACAGGTGAGATTCCTGAGTATACCGCCGGACACAAAAAGTAAAACACTTATATACGTCCTTTTAGAAATAGCAGCTGGTCATCACATATGACTTTGTTTTTGTATGTCAGTATATTTTCAAAGCTCAAACTTGAATTCCACCCCCACAGCTATTATGTTGAATGTAAATATTTTGGGACTTCGTAGGCAAATTAGCCACTATTTTTCAGTAGTAATGATTTCAATTCTACTTTAGGGAAAAAGTGGTATCGTAACTGTTTTCAGTATGAAGAATAATATCACGTTGTAACAATGCTAGTCTGGAGGAGATTTCAAAGTAATATGGTGTCTTCCAAATCGGAATGATATTTACCACCAAACTCTCGTTATTCTGAGTCATTATGTTTGTAGACTATAAGGAGCTGTAATGCTTTTCCGCTTCTCGGAAGAATCCAATACTTCTGTCAGAGTTGATCAGTTTCAAGTAAAGAAAAGAAGCTCCTTGATAACACAAGCCAATGATGTTGGTCCTTGAAGATACTTGAACTTTATTGTAGACGAAGTCTTGGGTATTGCAAAGAAAGCCTTGTTCTGTTTTGGTCTTACCTCCATATTAGCAACAAAATGTACTAATAGATTTACCAATTTCACTCGTGGGATATCCCAGCGAATATCATTCTATTAGAATTCTAGTTACAGAAAGGGGTCGGTTCCGTATATCCTTGAAAGCTGTTCAACTCATTGCAATGTCTTTCTTTGGCCTGAAAATTCATTCCAGTAACATAAAATGTTATAATCGGAATTTTTACTCCATGTAGCTATTTGAAAGTCCATAGTTGAGGTTCCAGACCAGGAAAAAATTATTGAGTCCTTTTTTTGCGACATCATTTGGATATGTCTTCGTTATGACTTTCCACCAATATTAAGGTTACTTGATTCCTCTCTGGGAGTTGTCTATCGAATTCGACTGTGCTGACTGACTCTGATAATTATAGACTTTTCATTTGAGCATATTTCTCTTTCAATACATTACTGAAACACACATTACATCTATCTTGGAATCATCGGGAAACTATTGGTTTCCCCTCAGTTGTACTCTCGTGTATATAGTTGATATATCATTATACCTAGGGTTCCATGCGACAGAAACCAGCCTCACACATAAAAAAAAATACCGATCGAAGCAAGAGTGTTGAAGATGAAGGCAAATTGGCAAATATCGTTGCTAAACTGGTTCTTCAATTACAATTGATAGAGATATCCCTCTAATCAAACATTAGTCCAGCAAATGCTGAAGAAGTGTCTGTCAATTCAATAAATCAATGAAACCTTTATCTTGGTAAACTGGGATTCAGTGGTTGAAATGATTGACTGTTGTAATTTTCTTCTAATTCCTATTCATCCGTTTCCAGGCTGAGATAGAACGCGCACGCAAACTAGAAGAGGAACGTCTGCGCCAAGAAGAAGAACGCCGACGAGAAGAAGAAGCCAAAGCCGAAGAAGAACGAAGGCAGCTTGAACGCCTGGAAGAATTAGCCAGACAAGCTGAGGAAGAAAGAGAAGCGGAGCTCGCACGACAAGCCGAAGAGCTTGCCGAATTAGCGAGACAAGAGGCAGAGTTAGCAGAACAAGCCCAGAAGGAAGCCGAGCTAGCAGAGCTTGCCAGACAAGAAGAAGAATTGGCCGAACTGGCTAGACAGGAAGCTGAGCTGGCTGAGCTGGAAAGGAAGGAGAAGGAGTTAGCTGAGCAAGCCGAGAAGGCAAGAGAAGAGGCAGAAGCTGCTAGGAGGGAGGCGGAACTTGCGGACTTAGCCAAGCAGGAGGCTGAACTGGCAGAGCTAGAGACACAGCAAGCGGAGTTAGATACTCTAGAGGCAGAAGCTAGAGCAATAGCAGCAGACCAGTCAGAAACTGAGGTAGAGGCGGAAGAGCTTCCTTTGGAAGAAGAATCTGTTCCGGTAGAGGAAACCACTGCTGAAGAGGAGGTTGAAGAGGAGGAAGAGGACGAAGACGCTAGACAACAAAGGGAAATGGACGAACTTGTTCGTCAAAAGTTTGAACTCGCTGAGCTTGAGAGACAACAGGCGGAGCTTGACGCGCTTGATGCCGAAGCTAAAGCTCTAGCGGGCGATGACGACGATGCCGCTGCCGACGATGCCGCTGCCGACGATGACGAGGAGCCGGCAATAGCTGAAGATACTCCAGTTCCTTCAGATGTGGAGGAATGAATGGTTCAGTGTCTAACTGAATTTTATTTATAAGTTTATCTTTAGGTTGAAAATTTGGGAGTAGTTCATTATGCATTTCCTTTACTTAACGCTTGATGACTATAGCATTTATTTTCTGCATTTGGATCGGTTTCACTTTTCTCTCACTGTCCTCTCTAAAATTACCCTCCGATATGGATTGAATGGATTAATAACCCAAAAAAAGAATAGGCATCCAAGTTTAAGTCAATGTTTTTGAAAGTGTATTTATACAGTGAAGATGGTACTCGATTGTTAAATGTACTCTTTATGAGAAAACTGTAAACTTTTAGAGCAAGTATTGATAGTTTTTAGATATTTTTTCCGAAATTCAAGAGCTCAAAATTCGATAATATCGAAATGAATTCAATATATGCAAGATCTGGCTATATGCTGGCTGATGCCGGATACACCTATACCATAAAGTTTTGAAAAACTGACGTGTTCGAAGTGCAAAAGAAAATGAATGGAATCTCTGATAATCTATAAGTATCCACGAGTTTGAGAAAAATAATAGTACAGATTCACTCCGGCAACTTTTCTTTAGAGGGTTTGATTACAACCAAAATTGTGAAGTCATAGAAATGGAATTTCAAAATAGGTATTTCCAACTGCAGATATTACATTTGTGAGCCATAAATGTATATCGGTAATAACAATCTATTTTATGAGAACAATTCAACAAATCTGTTTCTTTCTTCAAATGCTCCGTTATAGGGTGGAATGACAGAGTTCCACTTCTCAAACGATTTTTTTGTTTATATTCAATTGATGAGAAAGAAATAATATCAATTTTAATAGAAAAGGAGGTTATTTGAGATTTCACTAACACTGTCAAATGTACTTTTGGAAACTTGACTACATCAGCACTCTCCATGATTAACAGCTCCCTATGAAAATAATTCACCTGCGCTACTGATTTTGTGTTCAACAAAAGACGTATTGAATCTGCATGCGTCATTGTTCAATAAGAACAGCACAAAAATTGTACTGGAAGTTGTATCAACTTTTTGTTAATGTGATCATTATTGATAAATTGAGTGTCTCTTCTTATTTATTTTACTAATGATATTGTTATATGTTTTTTCGAGGTTATCATTATATGTTAATGTTGATTGTTAGTTTCATTTAGCACAAAAAACGTCCAACTTCTCAATAAAGACGAAATTTATGATAATTACTTACTATTCAGTATCTTATAGTAAAATCCCATAATAGTAGGCACTAAATTCTTAGAAATATTGTTGCATTAAAATGAAAACATCGTTGTCAAGATTTTGATTCTATATATTCTATCATCATTTTTCCTCACCTGTTTGGTATAATTTCCGTACGACACTGCAAGAGACAGATTGGGGCAAAAACGTCAGTCATTTCTATATTTCTCTAGGAGGATAATAGAAATAGCTATTGAACCTGGAACTAACTAACCTGGAATAGGTGAACCTGGAATGAAGCCTAGATATCAAGCAGATAGATGTTACAATTATATTTTTCCAGAAGTATAATAGAAATAGCAATTGAATCTGGAACTAACTAACCTGGAATAGGATGAATGAAGCCTAGATATCAATCAGATAAATTTTATAATTATATTTCTCCAGAAGTATAATGGATATAGCAATTGAACCTGGAACTAACTAACCGAGAATAGAATGAATGAAGCCTAGATATCAAGCAGATAGATGTTACAACTATATTTCTCCAGAAGTATAATAGAAATAGCAATTGGATCTGGAACTAACTAATCTGGAATAGAATGAATGAAGCCTAGATATCAAGCAGATGGATATTGCAATTATATTTCTCCAGAAGTATAATAGAAATAGCAATTAGATCTGGAACTAACTAACCGAGAATAGGATGAATGAAGCCTAGATATTAGGCAGATGGATGTTACAACCTTATTTCTCCAGAAGTATGATAGAAATAGCAATTGAACCTGGAACTAACTAACCTGGAATAGAATGAATGAAGCCTAGATATCAAGCAGATAGATGTTACAACTATATTTCCCCAGAAGTATAATAGAAATAGCAATTGGATCTGGAACTAACTAACCTGGAATAGGATGAATGAAGCCTAGATATCAAGCAGATGGATATTGCAATTATATTTCTCCAGAAGTATAATAGAAATAGCAAAAGACCCTGAAACTAACTAACCTAGAATATGATGAAAAAAGCTTATCCAACGGCGATTTTGTGAACCTGATTGGTGAAAATCTCACAATATGGTGTTTCTTGAATATATATTTCTCCAGGATATTAGAAATAGCAGTTGAATATGGAACTAACTCTGTATTTCAATAAGTAGATGATGTTACAACAAAGAGTTACATCTACATGTGGAGTCTAGGTGCAGATGAAATCCTGAGATTGGAATATCGGAGGTATTTTGATGACATCGACGTGAATTATATAAACATGAACTTGGTGTCAGTATTGACATCTGAATGTGGAAAATACACTGTAGGTTTTTGGTATCATCATTTGAAAAAGTTTGAATGTGCCAAATCAGGCAACTAAAACCTTATTGAAGATTGCTTCTGACCAACAACTAGATGAATAATGCCCGACTGTCAAAATATTGGGATACAATTCTGCTGGAATATATCGTCAACTGGAAGTTCATTTCAATCTGCTCAAACTATATTCCGAATCATGACATTTATTTGGTCTTCAAATTGAATTTTTTTCAACGATGGTAGTTTCACAATGTGGCTACCCAAATTGCCAACAAACTATATCAATAGGAGTTTGAAATGAAGGTTATAAAATCTTCTAGATCTTTGCATTTGGTGGCTTTTTAAAAAATCGAAAAACTTGATTTCATATATATTCGTACAGAATTTTCCAAAGTAGAAAATAAGTACTATTCCAACTATGAACTTTTGTTTGTAACATTACATAATTACATCCATACGCTGACACTTTTTGAAAATTGTTAGCAGTAGCAGATAAGAGGAGATTTCGTACGTCAATGCTTCAATAGCAACTTGTAAGTAATCGATTTCATTATCAATAATTCCATCACCATAACGACAATTGACGTAAATACTAAATAAATCATGATTCATGAAAATAATCTATTTGTGGACGATACCGTAAACATATCTCGCTTGCACTCATTGATTCTGATTTTTACACAGTTTTTTATTTCTATAGTTTCATATAACCAATAGTTGACCGAATTTGATCCTTTCAAGGTGATATTTATGTTTTACCGAAGTTCAATATGAAACCAGGAACATTAATATTCTTATAAAAATGATAATAATGAGTTCATTCAGCTATAAAGCTACTGAATACAAGTACCAAATAACACAATAAAAACAGATCATTATAATTGGTTAATGATATGAATTAAAGATTTTTATTATTTTCAAGTTGACAAAAAACGAGAATTCATATATCAATTGGGTGATGATATTCAACCTACTCAGAAATCAACGTTGTTTTGTTCAAAAATCGAACATATCTTTCGAATTTCTAATGGCACCTAATTATAATTTTGGTTATATGAATGAGTTTGTCCCGAACATGTCGTATATCTTTTTAACAGGATGTCAGTCGAATTTCTTATATTATATGGATGGCTGTTACTTGACAACTGTATTTTATCTTTGAGATATTCAGAAAGCATCCCATTCATGAATTTTTATAAAAATATGAACGTATTTAGATATATTCTTCGTCTTACACTCAAAATTTTAAGGGACTCCACGTAACTTCGGTATTGTATTTATTTAAAATAAAGGTCAAAGCCCTATTCTGTAATCTCTGTTGAATTTCCATCTGACTGTTATTCAGTAATAATGACAATGTTAAACAGTATTGAAAATGAGGCTTTATGATAGATCTGAATATCTTGAAATTTGTTTTATTCTTTGATAAATTTTCCTAGCAATTTTTCTGAATTACAAGTTCATTAAAATTTAGTGTGAGCTATCTGAAAATACACCTGAATATTTAAATTTTGAAACAACTTCGATTTTTTTATTTACAATAAAGAGATCTGAAATTTTGTATTTGTCGGTGTGAAAGCAACATAGATTTCGATTTACTTCAGTTTCAACTCATTTAAATTCAACCAGTTTTCCATAAATTTAATATCTCTTCGTAAAAAATAAATTATTTACATATATCAATGTGCCATCGGCAAATAGTTGAATTTCACAATTCTCATTATCATGTATAGAATGAATAATAGAGGCACCAAAACATACCCTTGTGGGACATTATATTTTGTCAAAATATTATTTGAGATTTCATCGTTAAGTTTCGTAACATGTTATCTATTCTTGGAATAGGAGTTGAAATAACTCATCACTTAATCAGTGAATCTCATTGTATACAGTTTTTGTAGAAGAATTTTTCTATTAATAGTTTTGAAAGCTCTTTTAAGATCTAAAAATTGGATACCAACAATTTTTAATGCAATTTCATACGAAAAATTTTCTCTAAATCCAGCTTGATAATTCTGAAGTGAATTATGAGTGTTAATATGATCCAGAACTTCATGTTCAACTAAAATTTCCATAACTTCTGCATGAGTAGTTGAAAAATTGAGTGGTCTGAATTCTTAACATTTAGGTGTGTTCTGGATTTTTCTGACTTGAAATTTTCCACGAGTTGGGAATTTTCTTTCTGTAAGACTTTGCTTTGTTATGAATTACAATTGACATCCACTAACAGAGAGAGCCAATTCGAAAATTTCAATATTTAATTCCCCACCAACAAATATTTTGGACAATATGTTTGATAACGACTCTCCTCAGATGCGAAAATCCAAACAAGTATTTTGTGCTGCAGATATTTATATTTTAGTGCTTGTAACAGTTCAAATATCAGCAGGATATATTTAAAACCAAATATTTTCCCAATTTTTCTTTTAGTTAGATCAAGAATAGGAGCTGTCTTGTTTATTTCATGAATGAAAGGCTCCATATACGATAGGTTGCCTTTTATGTTTCGGTATTCGGCAACGCTAGTGTTACAATCTGGCAACTGACAGCTCTATCGTAAAGTTGGACATTTTTGAGGTTATACGTACTCGGAACATTTTGACATACGAGCGCTATTACTGTTGTTTACAGTAACTTAACCCATCAAGTACTGGCGTTACCGTATGGTAACAGAAAACTTAGGTTTAATTTTCTCCAACTATATTGTAGGTTTCGCTATATTTTGCTAGATGGCCATGAAAATGTATTTGACATATATGCTGTGAAGCATATCCGAGTTCAGTGTTGACCTTGTTAGTGAGTAAGTGTTTTGGGTTGTAAATTTAATTGAAGAAAATCGTAACGCTTCGAAAAATGGAACACATACGTTTTGAGTGAGTATCAATTACTTGGTTATAAAAAATTATTGGGAGTTAAATGCGTATTTATCTTCGGTAATATGTAAGTTTTTGTATGTGGTACTTTTTTTTGTTAAACATTTTAGAATTTTTTTGTGGTGAGGTATGTTTGGTTGGTGTTACCATATTGTAACGCTAGTCTGATACATTATCAAGTTTTAACTACAGTGTCTCACTGTATTTTTTTTCAGTCGCGGATTCTCATTGTAGGAGGTCTTGGATATGGCCTATTCCGAGGATATTGACGCTATTTACGTTGAGCCACCCGAGGCTACTGTGTAGACAGATGAAGACTCCGGAGATGAGGATTCCGGGGGTACAATTGACAACCTTTCGGGACGACAATTGCGAGCACAGGCTGGAGTTAGATTTGTCAACTTCTTCTTCTAAGAAAAATCATAGCTGGATTAGTGGTGATCGTCAAGAAAAGACAAGAGATTTTCTTGAACCCGATTTGAAACAATATATGGATCTTTCACCCGTTCAATTATTTGAGCTATTTTTGACCACGAAATGATAACTTTTAAATCGAAGAATATTCTCGCTATGCTTCATTTGAAAAATTTACCCGATTCTACGATTTCCAAAGGTGAAATGAAAAGCTTCATAGCAATACTCATAGCTAGTGGCTACGTAGTCTTGCCAGGAAAA
>WOGR01009147.1:0-11487 GCA_015342045.1 Leptinotarsa lineolata | reverse complement strand
GTACGATGACAGGCACTTCATCAGGACCAGGCGCCTTGTTCATATCGAGCTGTTTCTTAGAAATTTGCAAATGAGTTGCCAGTTGAACTACAAGTTAAATCACAAATCGAAGTATATTTAGTGAAGTAACGGCAGTTGTCTTGGACCTGACGAAACAATGATATCAAGTAGAATCGGAGAGTCGTCAATTTTCAAGAAGTCCGATCACTGTCCGTAATCAAACATCCTGTACATCGGAACACTTATTCCGATTACCGTCAGATTACTAGTTGCATCAAAATACGTCCATAGTTCATTCAGTGATTATACACCAAGTCCAATAAATAACAGAGACTGAAATATACATAGTAGTTATGTTGACCCTAGTGCAGCAGAGGCTCTTAAAAGTCTTCCAATTAACTATTACACACTGTAAAAATGAGGCCCAGCCTTTTGCAATTAACTTCAGTAATGTTACTCGCGAATTGCATTTATATCTTCCGGGTAATCATGAGCAATTTCTTATTTTGAAGTATTGATGTATCAGAGCAAATTGAAAGGCTTTTCTGGAGAACACAACGAATTGAGAATGGCTTGGAGCTTTATTCCGTTTAGTTTTTGTTTGACTCGATGAAAACGACGAGAATGTGAGGTACTGGTTCTTCGCGGAGACCTATTTTGGCTCGCGTATGGGTATTGTTCGCGCAGAATCGTTTTAGAATTCATTGTGGTTGCAGACTAGATAACAAAACGATTGTTGGATACTGATTGGTGTGTTGTTGAATATCATTATAGTCTCTAGTTTGTATCTTTTGTATACAGTAATTGAGTACCAGGCGAAATAAAATTCTTTGAGGAAACACAATCAGAATCGTATAGAAATCTCGAGACGGATTCAGTGTATTGTTTGTGAAAGTGATGATAACAAAAATACCAAACTCTGGACATTACGAGAATATCGAATAGTTATTTGAAAAAAGATAAATCAAATTCAATGCTTAAAACATTCAAAATGATATTTCAGGTACCCATATTCAAATTTATAATGAGATAACGAGTATGTATTTTGAAATACCTGCTACACTACTACTGACAGTACGTAAATCACAAAATGTGCACTACCAACTGATCAATCATTTTCTGACAGTCAGTCAAACAAATCAATAATTAATTGATCCCAAACAAAGTACTGGATTTCGCCCCAGAATATTAACAAATTTCATTAAATTCAGAATATTCTATGTAATTTGAACTGAACTAAAGAAATATGCTCTTTGTATCGAAAGAACAGAATATTACGAAACTGAAACAGTTTTCTAACCAGGATTATGGTAAAGACCATGACATCTCCCCTTAGGTCTCTTTCACATAGGCTCTTAGCGACAAAATGCAAAGATGATTAATTTCAACCTAGCACTGGGATTAGTCAAGTGGATATGATCCTACCTGAAGGACAGAACTTTTACCGTAAAGTTAAATAACATCCAATCACCGGTGAGACTAATAGAGGCTGGAGTGCCACAAGGCGCAGTTCTTTCACCTACACTCTACAACCTCTATATCAGCGATCTCCCGAGAACTGACCATGTTAAGGTCTCTTTCACTATGCTGATGACACCGCCCTGTCCTCGTCCACAGGGAGAGAATTCGGCGTAGCACATATGCAGCCTACAGTCGCAGCTCTAACGACATGGTTCTTGGACTGTAAAATCCGAGTGAACCCTGTAAAAACGCAAGCGATAGCGCTAGGTAGGCAAAACGCTCACCCGAATCTCAGAATTATCATGGCAGGACAATGAATTGCCTGGAGCTCCCAGGTAAAGTACCTAGGTCTTACTATAGACTGCAAACTTACCTGAGCCAAGTACATCGAAACCGTAAAGACTGTAGCTAGTGCAGGGATACCACATTTGCATCTTCTCCTTAACCGCAAGAGCATAAGTCTTAAAAACGAAGTCTCACTTTATGAGACTGTGTTCAAACCTATGATAATGTATGCCTCAGGAGTCTGGGGACAGGCAGCAAAAACACACGTCAATATTCTGGAACGGGTCCAGAATAAAATCCAAAGGATGGCAACAAACTCTCCGTGGTACGTACGGAACGTCAACATTAGACGGGATCTGAATCTTCCAACCATTCGGGAGAGTAAACAGTCCCGAAATAGAGTAGTTTTCGGAACGGCGGAAACTCACGATAACCCCCTAGTCAGGGCCGCGGTAGATTACGCTATCGACGACCCTACCCGCTTTAAAAGGACTCGCATCTCCAAGAGGGTAGGTCACTGACTTGTGACCTCAAACAGCTACGAGTTAAACGGAGTTCAACAAAGAATACGACGGCGAGAATCAGTCTCGACCGTGCAACGCACCTCTCAGAGTTTCAGAGTTTCAACTAGGCCTATATCACAGGCAGAGAGCACGAAAGAGTCAAGGATTAGAATTCCAACTCGTTTGAACAGAAGATAGGATTTGCTGGCAACGATTCCAATGAGCTTCCAGGAGCCGCCATGTCTCAGGAGACGAGAGATCTCACGTCTCTTGCACTTCGAGCTGGGGAGCCACGTCCCCTCCTCTAAATGCAAAAGGAGGAGTGGTGGCTTCCAAAAGAGAAGTGAAAACGACTCTCTCTCCCCTAGTTATATTGAAATGTATCGTTCTATTTCAATACAGTCCAATGTAGTTCCTCATGTCAGTATCTTCGAGCTGAATAATATTCTTCACCCTGTCTAAGAGAACATCAAATGCAACAGACGACATTCGAAAATATTTGAAGGACTCTTCCTCATCCCGTCTAAGTTCTGGGTGAAGCGTGGCAAAAAATTCTGCTCAATCGCGTTTTCGGTTGATAGGATGTGTCCGAAATAATCTGGATCGTTGGCGTTTCTGTCGTCGACAGTAGAGAAGGTATATGGTAACAACTCGCGTGCTATCCATTCTACGACTGAGCTCAAGGACCCAGGAACTAAAAAGGCTTCCGATGTGAATGGGCGGTAAGTAGGAGAGATAAACGCTACCGTATAGAAGAGAGCTCCCTGTGTGAGAATGTCCTTACGCAGAAGCTCTCTGAAGGAAAAATGAAAGTTTAAATACATGACTATCATGGAAAAACGAGGCTTCCCAAGATGGTCAGTTGCAAAGCCAAGCTTCGACATCAGCTGCCGAACAATATTCGTCTGTCATTTACTTGAAGCAACTAGATGAAACCAGAACTGGAGAGCTTAAGAGCCAATACCAGACAGACAGACAGAAAAGAACTCATCAGTGGTGCTAGGCTGATGAACATTACTGTTCCTAAAGAACGAGCCTAAAAGTGAAAGCATTTTGATAATATTCGTGAATTTAGTCTTCTGTCGATGCCATAGATGGCGTACCTACAGTTGATTGGTCCATCCTACCATCACTATTGATACATTGGCGGTTCGAAACAGTCAGGTGTTTGATCACGAACTACTTAACTCTGATTTCATCTAGGATTATGTTGTTCATTTATGATATCACCTGGTTTCAAAATATTCATGTACCGACCCGTCATCCTAATTTCACATTTTTTTCAAGTTCAAAATTTTTTCTAGTGGGAGATTGAAAAAACTAGACACAATCAGAAACTGTTTCAGGATGAGTACCATACCTATATTTCTTCAGAACCCTTTTCAATTTGGTAATAAGTGAATCCTTCTCCACTTTCTCGATTTTTCCTCATTCAAACATTACCTTTATTAGTAATGGCTCAATAATTACCCATCACATGTGAATATAATACGTCTGATATGAATTGTTGTTATGTTCAACTAATTTCCATCAAACATAGCAAGGCATGTGTAGGCAAAGTTCTCGTTCAGTTTCTAGACATTAAACTGAAATTTTTTCAGTTTTAGGGGTAATTGTGTTTGATTTAGGGGATGAAAGAAGTATACGTTCACTACGTTTGGAATTAGTAGAAAAAATCTTCAATGATAAATGTTTCCAAACAGATCGGTTACATCCAGTTCGAAATGTATTCGAACGCACTAACATTCCTGGTTAAATTCTCTTTATATTTGATTCATTTCGGAAAGTTCTCTGTTTTCAAGGGTATTAAAACCTATGAATGTTGAAAAGGAATCGTGGCTGTAGGTTATTCTAGTAGGAATTTCACAACTAGTTGAATGAATTTCAGATAATGAAAAAATGGTTAACAGTAACTATGAATACTGACAACACTATTAGATATTCATAAGACATGAACATTATCGAATGATATATTGCAGTTTTTTTCAATCCTTAATAGTTTTTCAGATGAATACCAGCAAGTCAGCCTTAATAAATTAGCAATAAATTTCGATCTCCTTCGTAAATATTTTTCTACTAATTATTCGAAAATTACTTCATTCAACAAAGTTAATTATTGATATTTTCTCAACAAAAATTTCATGCTTTCTAAAATTCGGTTAACGATTGTATAACATTGAAATGGATTTTTATAAGATTGAGTAACGCTCATTAAAAAATAACGTATTTTTATGGAGAAACTACAGTTTATTGTAAACGAAAACGTAATCGCTTGACTAAACACTGAATTACTTTGAAATTTTTCTAGGTAGAACTAATGTTTTTGAACACAATACGTTATTTCTCACATCCATAATATTCCACAGAAAAATATAACAATATGACAAATTCACATAAAGAGAGTTATAGTTTCAGTTGAAATAGATTCAAAAACCAGAAATCTATCGAAACCGTGTTGTAATGAGAAAAGAAGAAAATTATAAAAATACGTGTTTCAGCAAGGAACATTATATTGAAGATTTAGAATATGTTCGTTCGTCAATTATAGGAACATTGTTGAACATAGTTTTAAAAAAGTATAAAATAGCAGAAGAGATTGTTTTATGTTTTGGACAAAGATATGAATGACTGGAAACCTCTCAGTGCTCATTGTAAGGGCAATACTGGCAAAATGCACTATCAAAAGGCAAAAGGTTAGGTTAGGTTAGGTTATTTCATTTTACTTATGATAAATGCTTCTGAACCCTAAGAGAGGCTTGTCCATAGTTTCAGATGATTGAGATGGCTATTTTGACAGTAATATCTTGATTGATATCAATTCATAGCCCATTAAATTTTAGTTTTTGTGAGAAAATTCAAAGATAACACCGGATTCAGAGAATATTTCCTTTATATTTCTTCAAATATTGTATAATCTTCGAAACTTCGATAATCGAATCTGCATTTGAAATAATGCTGCAGAACTACTCGAATTGATCTTATGTAAATATTTTCTAAATTTCACGGAGAACTTTATTTCAGTCTATCAGCATGATTTCATGAGCTCTCGATCTACAATTATCAAGTTGATACATTTCTCTCAGTAGCACTGAAAAAATAAATGAGAATCAATTAAGTCTTCAACATGCAATATATACATCCCCTGGAATGCAATTTTGTGTAAAAAATTGATATTTGCAGTTCATCTGAAAATTTATTTCAGTATTTCCATAAAACCGTTGCATTTGCATAAAAGCAAAGAAAAAGTGGAAGGAGCTTTTACAAGGTTTTACAGAGAAAAAATGAACTAGATCTGTTCAATCATTTTAAATGACCATAAACCGGTGCTTATGAAAAGCTCTGATTAATGTTTTTGACGGGTCATTGTAATTTTTGGAAAATAAACAATAATTTTGAGACAATTCACAGAACTTCTGAAATGTGAAGTTAGCAACTAAGTTTTGTAAGTTTTTATTATCGTTTCGAAAACTACTCTCGTGCCCAAGCTCAATCCATTGCAATCCCATAATTTTCAAAAATTTACAAAATGATGAGCAAATGCTTTCGTTTTGTGATAATTCAAGATAAAATTTGAGAAAATAGAAGATTTTCACATTTTCACACAAACTTCCATTCGAATGAGTCAGTGCGATTGATATGTCAATTACATGATTATTATCTAGAATCTAGACAAAATTCTGTTTTGTGTGAAAGGAATGAATCTAACTGAAGCTCTGGATAATATAATGTAGAATAACGGTCATGAACTAGGTATGTTATTTTTGTAATATCCTTGCATGCAGTTTGAGTGAGCTGTAAAACATAATGGTTATTTATCTCCAGTGGATTCATTGCAATTTTTAGTTATTTATCACTCAATACTTTTTTGCTATGGCGTTAACGTATTTGAGAATTTATAGGTTTCAAGTTTTCATTTTTATTTCGCAGTGAAAATGCTTCATTAGTGCTGGGCAATAAATTTTATTAGTATCAATATCAATTCAGTGTTTTCAATTCTTACTGATACCTATAGTAATAATAATAATAATAATAATATTTATTTGACAAAAAATTTCAAATCAAGTATACAATATTTATATAACAATGGTAAATAAGTAAAAGGAAGAAAACCCAAAAGTAAAACTTGTCCGTGGGCAGAATATTAAAATGAAAAAAGTATAATAATAATAATATATATAGAGAACATTCCTAAGTTGGACAATATAATATTAACAATGTAATAGTATTAATATTCATTGTTGTGGATATAAGATTGTGTATCATTCTATATAGTAAGTACAATAATGAATATCAGTTTCATATATGTCCGTTTTCGAACATGTCTTGTTCTGAATATTCAAACTTTTCTCTTGTTGTTTTTATGTAAATCCTGTTTTCCAGAACGCCAAAAAAATGTACTCTTTGACATACAAGTTCAAAACATCGACAGAGAATTTGAAAATATTTGCATAACCTTGTTGAATGTTGAAAATAAAATCATTTTCTTTTGCCACCCTCATTTTCGAGTTGAGTATTTTCCAACTGAAATAAATTCCTTAGAAATTCTCAACGATGTCTCGCTAATGGATATTCTAAATACATTCACCAGATAAGTCATAATGTTTCGAGCACAAATGGAAAAGAAATTAATTTAACACTTGATCTAACTACTTGCGATCGGACGTGTCCGGAATATTCAAGGCATCACGTACCGATTGCGATGGCACAGTGCATTAATAGACACATATAATAGACACATAAACTTGATTGATTACATATCCTTAGCCGGCATACCAACAGCATCTACACGAAAAACAAATTGATCTGAATTATAAACGTATAAATAAGTCATTAATAACAACTTCCTCGTTATAAATGTTCGAAACCATACAACTTTCATCTCGGTTATTACTTTTATTACTGTATGCAAATTCCGGGAGATCTAGTTCCTCAAATTTATAACGATCTTCATGATGCCGAAGAGAAAATCGAAATAATAAGTATAACACAGATTAATGCTTTTCTTGGTGAATGTCAGGAAATTAAAAGCGATCTGACGTGTGCAGGATTGGACGAAAGAAGCAATCAATTCTAATGAAGATTCCTCAACAAAAGGAATCAGTGGAATATGAAGTTACTATTACACTTTGAGTCATCACTATTTTCTATATTATATTCAGATATTTTTATATATTTCCATCTTTTGTTTTTAAATGTACGGTGTAGATACCCAAATCAGATAACTGAAAAATAATGATTTTCATTTATTTATTATCAAGAAAACTATTTCAATATTCCGCTCAAATCAAAACCAGAAACTCCAATAATAGTAATTTACGCCTTGACGAATATTCCCTTTAGTATATACAAAGGCAGTGAGAGGTTCCTATTACTATTATTAGTATAATTTAATTTGAGCACCAGCACCATCAACCAATGACCCCTCCACACACCATGCGATACGCGTAATGAAGAAATATTGCAATTGCGTTATTTTTGTTTATTGTAAAAAATTACTTCGAAGTCGCAGAATGAATTTTTTTTCGTGTTGTCTTTAGGTAGATAGGTACATACCTATTTTAAAGTTAATAGTTGTGAGGGTCACTATTATTTGTTATAATCTGAAGCAACAATGAAAAAGAAACAAATGTGCTCTGCTGTCCGTGCAAAGCCGGAGTGCGTCAATATTTTTTCAATAATTCTTGATTTCTTAGCAATTTAGCGACATGGCAGTGCTTTCTTAGATTTCTTACTAGTGAGGATTCATGAGCCCTACAGGAAACGTCTCAAGACGCTTTGGACGCTTTCCAATCTATCACGTTTTATAATTGTATTCCTCTCATAAGCTACTCCCAAAATTATACTGTTACGCCTAGTGTTTCAGAAGTTGAGTTTACCAATACATGTAGAGGGGTGCACGGGTAGGTATAGGTAAAGGTGTTATGCAAATATTCAAGGTAATGTTTGTGCCCATTTTGTGGAAGAAATAATACTTTGAATCTATGTCTAGAAGATATTCACTATTAAACAATTGAATAGTGGAGTTTTTTGAATTTTTTCATGTTACTTTGCTGTGATTATGGATATTCACGTGAAACGTAGTACCTAAGCATCTTCTATGTAGAGATCTTCAGCAATAATTTGAAGAGAAATTTCTGACTGAGTAAACTACCAATCTCGTTGAGGACATGGAACAAATGATGATGAACTTTTTCAGGAAACTTTATTTTGCGGCTGTTATTGACAATCCGAAAGTGTTCACCCTATTCCCTAAACAGGGAGTTAGTGGTTAGATGACACCAGAGCCTGATACAGATGAGTTGCTGACTAATAGACCTCAACAGTTTTTGTTGGTTCTATGAGAAAATAGTACATTCATCAGGAAGTAACACCGACATTTTTCTGCATCTGTGACGTCACTGTTATTGAAACTCTCCCCCTTTCAAACCATGTTATGAAATTTATAGGATTTTTGTAAACCAGAAAGAATTTCATGAAAGGGTATACGACATAACTATTCAATTGGTAATACCCAATCAAATATCTCAAGACAAAATTCCGAATACGAAGTATTTGTTTCGAAATATGAAACTCTTTCGATTTCATTTTTACTCGATTCTGAAAAACCTACAGACAAAAAGTTGTGAAGAAAAAATGAAACAAGGTACTATTATACCTCTAGCTTTCACCTATGCGATTATCCCAATATCAGTGTAAAGGTCAATTATGAATTAATTTCCACTTCACTTAATTTATATATTTTCATATGTAAGATATACAAATTTTCAAAATCAGTATTCATATTTCCTGAGTAATAGTGTGCCTACTGACGTAGGTAGTTTGAATTTCACGAACACGAAATAGTTGATCCACCAAACCGGAATTGTCGGAATATTCTAATCACTGTCTAGCCACTATAAGTTCCAGTAGATACTACGAATATCTTATGATAGCAAATTTGTTAGCAAAAAGGGCATCAAAAATTGGTATAGTTTAAGTAAACGTTATAATATATTTCGGAATCACTTCAAAAACACTTCACTAACTTTTCTCGAAAGCTTCTGATAATTCCTTTTTCATATTCTCTGTTCCACTATCACCGTCGTCATTTAAATCAACAATGAATTTATTTCCACCATTAATATGGAAGTGTTCAATCTCCATATAATCTTTTTCGACTAAAATTACTTTTTCAATCTTTTTCTGCCACTCTTCTTCGGTAATATTAGATACTTCTTCTTTAATTAGCTCTATAACCTTCTTAGAAAATTTCGGAAACTTAATTTTACGCCTGATGCTTTGTTTCAATTTTTCCCAAATCAACTCGATGGGATTAAAAACACAAAAAACACAAATAACCGAATTTTTATTCGGTACTTTGATGAGCTGTCGCGAATGATAGGAAGCATTATCAAGAACTATTACACTATTGGCATCCAAATTTAGGATCAATTTGTTTTCAAACCATTCCTCGAAAATATTAGTTTCCATATTGTTAAGATATTTAAAATTGCAGTCCTCAAGTTATTTTCCACATAATTTCGAAGAATTCGGAACCCATCTTTTACTTCCTCCGCAATACGCAATGATTAGTCCCGATCCTTTGTTTGCAGGCATGTTAGGCGTACAAATTCTCGAACCATCAGTCCACCCTTCCGTAACTGTGTCGTGAGTGTCATACCAAGTTTGTTCCAAAAAAAAAATTTGCCGTTATTCTTGTCTATATTTAGTTATTTGTTCTGAGTATTGAATACGCAATTCCACTATTGGTCTGCTTTCCATAACTGCGTAACGTTTGTTTATTATTTGAAATCTAAATCCTAGTTTCTTTATCCAATTCTGAGGAGTTTTATCACAGCAGCTCACGTTATGGCCGAAAGTATTCATTTTCTTCCTTATGATTTCAACTGTAGGAGTCTCATTGCTTTCGTAACAGTCGTATATTGTTTTTTCAATGATTTTTTTAGATGAACATCTAAAGGATTTAGTAATCCTGTATTACATCGCGTCTTGCGTTCATAAGGTTTGTTTTTGACTATTTTACGTACAGTTGAGCAAGGAATTCCGATCAAATCTGATGTTGCTTGATAGTTTGTTTTCCTCGAAACCAAACTTGAGATGTAGATTTTATATACATTGAAACATACTCTCTGTGTTTCAATATTCAAATGCATCTGAATCTTATTCACTGGTATCTCTTTTTCGCTACTGAAACCACTACACTAGAAAAAGTTTGCGTTGTTATCACACTCGTTATTACTCTTAGTACTTGTCCAAGGACGCTACATTTTAAACATGTAACAAAAATTTTGTTCTCTGTTTTGTTCTCTTCGAACGCAAAATTATTCATAATTTTATTTTGACGAATGAAATTCCATATACATTAACCAACTTCGCGCTATCTGTGGTGAATCAACAATACAATGCGTATTACGTTTGGTGGTACTAGCATCGAAGTATTGAATAAAATGACTACAGCCCGCCACCATTAGTGGAGATCATGCGAGGCCGAGGATCGTGCTCATCATTCATTCGGTCTCGTGTATTCTGACTTTAGCGCTCGTTGTAGTTGTTATAAAAAACCTTGCTCACTTCCGCCGCGGTAACGCCTCTTCGCGGGGGAGTACTAAACTACTGTCTGCATTGTTGAACAATGTTGTGAAAATCGGTGCTTCCAATACCGTTCCTGAAATATGATTAATCGAAAGCTAACTCTGTCAGGCTGAGCTATTGCATGTTCGTTTGCAAAAGAATTAGGAAAAATATGTTTGAGGAGGAAAAACTTCTGTGATAAGGGCCAAAAATTCAAAATTTCACTTTCTCCTTTCTTTTCTAGATGTCGACGCCAATATACTATTTATAAAGCTCATCCTATCGCTTTTCATTCTTGTAAAAAATAAAACGCAAGTGAGCGCTAACTATAAATGCCACTTGTTGTGGCTGTCCACCCAGAGGCGTAAAATCGACAGTCACTCAGTGATTGATGGTAATATCGTATCTGATCCTTCTGAAAAAGCAGAAGGCTTCCCTGAAGACCTTTACAACTTACATCAACAATTGCCTGCTCAACTGGGCTGGCACCTCGGACAAATTCCTCTTGACCCTACCCGCCCTCTTAGATCCCCATTCAGCGAAATCCTCAAAGCTATTCAGCACGGTAAAAATACCGCCCCGGGTCCCGACTCGGTTAACCGACGCGTTCCAAAAAACCTCCCTTATACCATCCTGCCTCACCTCAAACACACCCTAGATGCGTGTC